>PVJN01041668.1:0-18641 GCA_004026805.1 Lasiurus borealis | reverse complement strand
AGGCAACATCGGTGCAGGTGTGGTAAGAAGTGGGTGACCGTGCTCAGCTTATCAGAGTGCTGGAAAGGAAATCCTTGGAGTCTCCATCCCTAAAAAAAAGAATCAGCGAAGACTGGTTCAACCTTTATTCCTAAGAAACTGGGTTGTGGCCTTCCCCGATTGCCTGCCACATCCCCAGGGTGGGTGGCGGCCCTCCTTAGAGTCCTTGCTGCTCCAGTCCTCCCCACTAAAGGATGAGTGTCTTGTTCATCACTGTGTCCCTGGCACCCAGCACAAGAGTCATCGGGGGCCCCAACATGGAGTGAGAACCTTCAAACACCAGGCTAGACCCTGCCCTACAGGGTGGCACCGACAGACACCTGTCTCCCTTCAAAAGGTAGGAAGCTGTGGCTGGACGACTCTGGCCCAGGGCCATCTGGACAAGACACTCTCACCAGGAACTCAGACAGATACTCCGGAGAGCCTGGCCCCTCTGGGATCTTCCTGGCTTGATGGTCTGGCCTTGGAAATGGACTTTGTGTCCATCCCCCTTTGAGGCTGGCCTGTGTGCAGTGGTAAGACCCTATTCCCTCCAGGTAGAAACAGGAGGGTGGGCTGGGCAGGAACACATTCCCAGAGGCAGGGCAACTCCACAGTGGAAGAGGGCAGCTACTCACCAGCCCCTGAAAACCCCACACAACTTCCTGCTGAGCCACAGCCTGCCCTGTAGCTCACTCCCTGCAGAGGAAACAGTGAGGTGGGGGCTTCCCTGGAGCCTTCTCCGCCTGGGTTAACAGCCATGGGAAGGTCTTTGACTTTTACTCTGAGTGAAGTGGGACCACTGGGAGGGGGAGGGGGTTTGAACTGGAGAGAAATATGATCTGACTTTCTTTTTAACAGCATCC
Source organism: Lasiurus borealis (assembly GCA_004026805.1). Lineage (NCBI taxonomy): Eukaryota > Metazoa > Chordata > Mammalia > Chiroptera > Vespertilionidae > Lasiurus > Lasiurus borealis. The sequence continues at coordinate 17,757 of PVJN01041668.1, read as the reverse complement.
ATCTGGCTGAGTGATGAGAATAGACTGAAGGGCTGAAAGTGTGAGACCCCTTAGGAGACCACTGAGTATAGACAGTCAGTGTGCACTTCCCAGGAGCCTAGGCCAATCCTCACCAAAACCAACAATGAAGTAGATATAGTTATAACCATGCTCTTTGTCCCAAGGCAAGGTGGACATATACACTTCAAAGGGTACTGTATCAAAAGGTAGAATACAGAAGCATTGTCAGTTTGGGGCATAGCCTACAGCTGTTCAGGTGTTTGGCCAACAGGAGGCAATAAAATGCCCTGAGCTGTCTGGCAGTTTGCAATAATTCTGTTCAGGTTTGGGGGAGATGCCTTTCAGCTGTTTCCAACAGGCAAACTACAGATTTGGCTCACCCTTGTTGAGCTCCCAAGTCCCATCAACCATCTGATGAAACTCTTGTAACTATTACATGCTGGAGTTGGTTCTCGGCACACATTGCCAGCAGCTGGTAGAGTCAAGACTGGAACCCAGGCATTCTGGCTCCAGAAGACACATTCAACCAGCTCAATAAATAGAGTGCATAAGAGGTCATCTGACTCCTGATGCATTTCTAAGGAAGAATAATGGTGATCTAGTAATTGCATGAGAAGAGAAATCAATCATTATTCTACGATATATTTCCCACCACTTCTAGTCAGTGTAATACTGGAAATACTATCCTGGGCAATAAAGCAAGAAAGAGAAGAAAAGGATAAAGATTAGAAAGGAAAAACTAAAATAAAAGAACACGCACCTGTTATTCCAAATGTATGTTTTGATTTTTATGGACTCTTCCTATTTTTCAAATTCCATTTATTATAGGTATATATGCAGTTTTCTCTTAATATAATTGCCCTTATTTGCAGACAACATGCTCAAATATGTTAGAGATCCTAAGGAATCTGCCCAAAACAGTTCCTAGAAGCAGTAAGAGAATTTTAGAGGGGTTGCAGAATACAAGGTCAATACATACAAATCTACTTTATTTCTATATCCCAGAAATGAATAATTGAAAAATAAAATTTAAAAAATACCAATTACAATAGTATTAATATGAAATATGAAATATTTAGAGAGTAAATGTAACAAAGTATGTACAAGTCCTGTTTACTAAAATTCACACAATATTACTTAGAGAAACTAAAGAAGACCCAAAGAAACAGAGATATAGCATACTCATGGGTTGGAAGCCCTTACATGGTTAAGATGTCAATTCTCCGCCATTTGAACTACAAATTCAATACGATTGCAATCAAAATTCCAGCTCGTTTTCTTATAGGAGATGATGGTGGGGAGAGAGAAATTCCCCGGATGCACACCCTTGAAAGGCAAGGGAGCAACAAGGCCGCTCCAACAGCCCTGGTTGGAGTCTCTGCTGCTCACAGCTCTCCTCACCTCTCACACCAGTCTTTCTAGGGAGGGATGCTGACAGGGCTGATTTCAGGGCTTGAGAGGAGGCTCAGGTGAGATCATCCACAAGGCCCAGCACATCCCAGGCCTCCAGTAGTATTAGATGCTCTTCTACTGGCAACAAAGAAGCTCCACATAGCTCTGCTGGTCCCCTCTCTGCTATGTACACATCTAATGAGTGTGTACATGTCCCTGGCTTCTACTTTCCCATCCTGCTCCTGATGAAATCTCAGCTGCTACTCTTACGGAATGGGTAAGATTCTCCAGATTGGACTGGAATACTGTTTGCCCCAACATCAGAGGCCCCTCTAGAGGCAGGGGCCACAGATCTCTGCCCCTTGCCCTGCAAAACCACAGGAGTGATTTGTTGGTCCACAGCAAACAGGGGGTAATGAGTAATGACGGTGGGATGTTCTCCCCACCTGGGCCACACTCCCAGGGGCAGGAGAGTTAGAGGCCAGGGAAACATCCTGCTGGGAGGAGCCAAAGGGGCAGGTGCACTTCCCCGGGCGGCGTGTGGGATCACTGCAGGGAGTACAGGGTACACACCCGTTATTCCAAACGTATGATTTGGTTCTTATGGACTCTTCCTATTTGTTGGGTTTTCCATTTATCAGAGACATAGATGCTCTTAATACAATTGCCTATACGTTTTCTTTTTACTGGGCCTTAAGGTTTTTAAAGAAGACAAGTAAGCAAATAATTAGAGGCAAACCCAGAGACACTCTGGAGCCCTGGTCAGTAAGCAAAGAGGTCACAAAAGGCAGTGCTGAGCTGAGCTGAGCTGATCAGGGTTGTAGGAGGGGCCCAGACCCAGCTAATTTCACGGCTCCCTTTAAGATCCCCCAGAGCAGTGGTTCTCAACCTTCCTAAGGCCGAGACCCTTGCATACAGTTCCTCATGTGGTGATGTCCCCCAACCACGAAATTTTGCTACTGTTATGCATCGTGATGTAAATATCTGCATTTTCCGATGGTCTTAGGCGACCCCTATGAAAGGGTCGTTCGACTTCCAAAGGGTTCGAGACCCACAGGTTGAGAACCGCTGCCCCAGAGCTTTCCTAAGGTTATGACACCTGGCACCCCTGGCTAGTCTCTATAAGCTGCTTCAGCCACACAGGAAAAAGGCACCCATCCTCCTGCTTCTCTTTAGTCACCAACCCAGGCTGGCAGGAGCAAGGAGAGGGGCTCCCTGTGCCGCATGCAGCACTGCCCCTCCCCAGGCACCAGGAGTGTTAGTGCTCACCAACTGGAGAGACATGTGTCCCCAGCTCCAGGCTCCGACAGACACCTGCTCGTGTGTCTTCCTGACACCCCTTTAAGGTAACCTTCAAAGGGGAGGAAACTGTCTCAGAAATGCTGGAAACTTGTACAGAGTGCAGGCACAGCCAGTACTTGGGTAGCAGAGCGGGGATCTGAACCCTGGTGCTGTCTGAAGTTAAAAGTTGCCCCCTCCAGGCTCCTCCCACTGCATCGGGGAGCCCTAGTTCAGTGCAATCAGGGCCAGTCCCTGGGAGATGCCGGCCACCCTCCCCAGCCTCCCACTGGCTTCCCCGAGGGCCCATCCAGCCTGATGGAGTGTTTGCTGCACTTGCTCACCCAGGGACTAGGAACTACATTCTCCTTTTACAAACAAGGAAAGTGAGGCTCAGAATGCTGAAGGGATGAGTCCAGAGTTGCACAACTAGTGAGGCCTGAGATTTAAAGCTAATGCAGAAAGCTTCTCCCCAATTTCCAGAGACCCAGGAGAAGGGGTGCCCTTGCCTTAGAGGAGGTGACCATGGACTGAAGAGCAGTGCCCCCTTAGATATCCACTCTGCTGTCTGTCTGAGGACTAGCACCCCGGGGGACCACCCCCAGTCAATCCCACTTTTCTGGCTTACCTTCTAAAAGATCTCAAGTCCTGGGGCGGGGGTGGAGGGTGAGGGATGGGGAAGCATCCCCAGGCAGGGCGCCTCGAAATCAGTAAGACCTCTCAAACCACTTCATGGTCCATCTGGGGAGAAGGCAGCAAAGGAGGCCAGTGTGGGATTACCCTGAACCTAGTTGGAATTCCAGCTGAGACATTCACCCCCTGTATGTCCACAGCCATGTTAATGGACCTCTCTTTGCCAGTCTTCCTACCTATAATATTGAGATAATAATACTAACTTCAGAGGGTAGCTACAAAACACATAACACCTCTAGCATAGCTCCTAGAACATGGAATGTGCTCAATAAATCAGCAGTAATGGCACCCATTTCAGTTATTGCACAAGAGCTTTTCATTCAATGTTTTGCTTTCACAGCTTTCTAATTCTATGTCTTCATTCAATCCTGATTGGTATCAAACTGTCTCTGAATGTTTTGTTTTGTTTTTTGGTTTTTGGCTATATATCTTTGCTTATGCTTTATTTTTCCTGAAACACCATTCCCTTCCCTTCCTATGTGCCTAAATTTTATTCATCCTTCCTGACACAGGTCTTTATGGATTTTCCTGGGAAGAAAGTAAGCTGGAAGGAAACAGTCATTAGTCAGGGAGAGTGTGAGGGATCAAGAGCCAGGCTCCAAGCTCTGGAGGAACCTGAGACCTAGGAAGAAGGGTACGCGCAGCTACCTTCAACTCATCAACTATCCATCTGCCTAATGGTCATCCAGCCCCTATATCACACCGCCATCTGCCTACTTACCTGTATTATTCAGGGTAGATAGACTCTGCTCTAACATGGTCAGCTCTCATCCAGCCATTGTTTGCTTTTCTCTTATTTTTTTTTTGCCTTCTTTTGGGTCAATTTAGATTTTTTTTTTTAAATCTCCTCCTTGGTTGACTTACAAGCAATAACTCTATGCTATTTTAGTTGTTGCTTTATAGAATTGGTAGCATACCTATACATATAGTTTATCATACTCTACTTCCAAGTGATACCACTTCGTTCCTGAAAAATATCTTCACTAGGTAAAAGATTCTAGGGTGACAATTCTTGTCTTTCAGTACTTTAAAGATGTCAGACTATTTCTGGTTTATAGTATCTTAATAGCAAATATATGCCTCTTTCCCCCTAGCCTTTTTAAAGATTTTTTATTTTTTCTCTTGATTTGAGCAATTTTATTATGAAGAATCTTGGTGTAGTTTTCTTTTTTTATGCACAAGGTTTATTGTGTTTCGTTAATATCTGGGTTTGTAGTTTTTATCTAATTTAGAAAATAACTGGCCACTAGTTCTTCAAAAAAATATTTTTTAAGTTAAATAGGACTACCTTGCCTTGGCCAGTGTAGCTCTATGGTTGGAGCATCAGTCCATGCACCAGTGTCTGAGGTTTGATTTCCAGTTAAGAGAACATAGCTGGGGTTGCAGGTTCGATCCCTGGCCCTAGTCTGGGCTCATGCAGGAGACACCAATCAATGTATCTCTCTCACATTGATGTTTTTCTCTATCTTTATCTCTGTCTCTCTCTCCTTCCCTCCTTCCATCCCTTCCACTCTGAGGAATCAATGGAAAACATATCCTTGGGTGAAGATTTAAAAGAAAGGAAGGAAGGCAGGAAGGCAGGAAGGCAGGAAGGCAGGAAGGAAGGAAGGAAGGAAGGAAGGAAGGAAGGAAGGAAGGAAGGAAGGAAGGAAGGAAGGAAAAAAGGAAGGAAAAAAGGAAGGAAGAAATAAAGAAACTAACTTATGATCCAGAAATCCCACCTCTGGGTATATGTAAAAAGGAAATGAAAACAGGATCTCTAAAAGATCCAACCTAAGTGTCTGTCAACAATGAATGGATAAGATGTGATATCTTTACTATGTGTGTAATCACAATGGAATATTACTCAGTGATGAGAAAGAAGGAAATCCTGCCATTTGTAACAACATAGATGGACTTTGAAAGCATTATGCTTAGTGAAATCACTCGGGCAGAGAAAGATAAATACTGTATGACCTCACTTATATGTGGATTCTAAAAAAGTCAAACGGAGTAGAATGGTAGTTACCAGAGAATGGGGGATGGGGAAAGGGAGTGCTGTTATGAAATCTTGGTCAAAAGGTACAAACTCTCAGTTTTAAGATGAATAAGTTCTGGGGAATTTCATGTGCAACATGATGATTATAGTTAACAATACTGTATTATATACCTGAAAGTTGCTAAGTAGATCTTAAGTGTTCTAACCACAAAAGGAGGTAATTATGTGATGTGGTGAGGGTGTTAGCTAACACTCTGTTGGTAATAATTTTGCAATACACATGTGTATAAAGTCAACACATTGTACACCTTAACTTCCACAATGTCAACTATATCTCAATAAAGCTGAAAAAAAGTTGTTCACATCCTCCTCCTCCTCCTCTCCTTTCCTTCATGCATCTTAGGATGCTGGAAATGGTCCCATAGCCCACTGATTAATTTGTTTGTAATATTCCTATTCCTTGTGTTTCATTTTCTATAGTTTCTATTGCTCTGTCTTCAAATTCACAAATCTCTTCTTCCATAATATCTAATATGTCTTTGGTAACATCCAATATATTTTTTAAATCTCATACATTGTAGTTTTCATGTCTTTAAGTTCAATTTGAATATCCTTTATATTTTCTATGTCTCTACTTGACATGCTAGTCTTCCTGAACATGCAAATCATAGTTATAAAAACTGTTAAGTTCCCAACTTACTGATTCTGTCATGTATATAATTTCTGGGTCAGTTTCTATTGATTGATTTATCTAATTTAGAAGATAATTGGCCACTTTCTGCTTCTTTGCATGCCTAGCAATCTTTGAGTGTAATGCAAGACTTTTTGAATTTTACCTTTTATGGGTGCTAGATATATTTGTATCCTTATAAATGTTTGCCTCTTGTTACAGGGCATGATTAAGTTACATGGAGCTAGTTTAATTCTTCAGATTTTGCTTTTAAGCTTTATTAGTTAGGACTTAATTGTGCTTAATTAGGAAAATTTGAAATTAGGAAACTTATGAAATTTTCCTCTCTAGATGGTGAGAATAGGCACTAATCTGTCCCTATGTGAACTACAGGGCTTTTTCCTCTGGTCTTCTACATGACACTTTCCACTGCCTACTGAAATTTCCTCATACACATGCATGGCCAGTACTCGGTTGCATGCTCCAGAGAGCTTCTGCAGGTTTCCAGAGCTCTCCCTGCAATTCCTCCAGATGGTCTGCCCTGCAACTCAAGTCACCTTGGTCTTCCAATTCGGTCTGCTCAGCTTGAGGAGACTGTAAGCTCCCTTGGGTTCCCCTCCAGGCATTAAGCTCGGGCCATCACAGGGTTCATCTCACGTGCTTCCCATCTTTCAGAAATCACTGTCCTTCATTGTCTAATACCCAATGATTTAATGACATTGTTTCTTGTATTTGCCCAGCTTTTTAGTGATTTTGGGTGGAAGTAAATCTGATCCGTTAATCCATCTTCAGAATCAGAAGTCACACATGTTTACCTTTTGATATTATACATTGTTTAAAATGTCTCTGAGTGATCCAAGTGGGGCTGTAGATGCCCTGATTTTATGAGTCAAAGGCTTTGTGGGCACCAACATGTTCAGTTCATTGTGCCTGTTTCCTTGGAACTTGCTGCCAATACCTTGGCTGCTGACAGATGTTTAGAACATCCAGGATGTTCTGTGCATGGAAGAATGTCAAGTTTAGGCTCACCTCCCACCACACGGCCACTGCCACTCTGATGATTAGTTTAAGTCTTGAATAGTTAAAGCTGTTTTTGTCTGGGCTTGTGGTAGCTTACAAAATTTAATTCCTCCAAACACTTACAGGTCTGCTCATCTATTTGCTTTCAGTTTCATGTATTAATCATAACCAAGGCTCTTTCCTGGTCATAGAATTCAAACCTCAGAATGCTTTCTCACACCTCTCTCTCAGTGTAAAAGTAGCTACCTGGAACTTATCCAGTTTGAACAAAAAGACCAAAATTAAAAACTTTCCCTGAGTATTTTATTCAACGGATGCATTTTATTGAGCCTTTATGCTCAGAGCTTTTAAAAATCCTATCTCTTCCCATTTGGTGCTTTAGAATATCAGCCTTTCCCTTCCTTCAAGGTGCCAAATTTATAGACTCTCTCAATTTTCTTTCATGTCTATTTTTACGCTAGCGGAGTCTTTCCTCAATGCACGTGACCATCACAATACCTTGTCATCACAACCAGTAACATCTACACATGCTGAGACTCTGCTCCCCATCCTTTCCCTGGTACCTAGGACTCACTATGCATGTGGCCTTCATCTTACATTTCAAAAACAATCACTTCTTTATCAAATGGCTTTTTTCTCACAACACGGATCTCTATTTCTCCAGACCCCAGTATAGCTTCCCCTTAGGCCCTGGCCAGAGAGCATCAGTTGGTTAGAGCGTCATCAGAATACGCCAAGGTTGTGGGTTCAATCCCCGATGAGGGCACATTTAAGAATGAATTCACAAATAAGTGGAATAACAACAAATATTTTTCTCTCAAATCATTAAATACATTTTTTAAAGAAATATAGCTAGCTTCCTTATGCTTACCCCACTAAGCCAATGCCACATATTGTAGGATTTTGTTTCACCAAGACTCCAGTTCCTTTACCAATGTCTGCATCAGTCAGGTTGGACTAACAGCTGCAACAAACCTAAATCTCAGTGACTTAATCCAATAAAGGTTTCCCCCGACACGTAAGCGAAGTGGATGTTCCTTTGCTGAGTCCTCTGCATTCATACAGAGACCTCACAGGTAAGGAGAGCAGCTGAGGAGTTCATGGGAAATCCTAGGAGCTGGGCCAGAAAGTGGCATTCTACTGGCCCTGTCCGAAGGAGGGGGCACTGGGAATGCAGTTTTCTCGTATGCCTTCGAGAAAAAGGAATTGGCTTGGTGACTTCCCAGCACCATCCAAGTGCAGGGACGTTATCACATAGACTTGTCTCTACCCCTGGGAAGGTTGCACTCAGCAGAACAGGTCTGAGTGGCAGAAGACAATGTGGAGAAGGAAGGCAGCCCCTAAGGCTGGCAGATGCCAGGCCCTGTGTGGAGCAGGGCTTCAACTGGAACAGAGAAAGCCTCATCAGTGCCTTGTCCCAGCAGAAAGGTCTGCTGGCAAAACCGCTCTCATCAATACCTTTTCCTTTCTGCTCTGTGTAGAGCCCTCTCTTACCTAGCAGTTCCTTAACTACTAAACTATTGTCAAATTTATCGAGCACCTAGCACATCCCAGGCACAGTGCTGGGTATAGAAGATCCAATGTGATCTGCAGAGGCCCCACCTTCATGGGCCTTCAGGCTAATTAGCCAGCAAGTAATTAACTGTGAGTATAGAGTGTGACAACCTGCACAGCTCTCGGTCCGAGAATGCGTCACCTTCACCTTTATCTTGTGTGACAATCAGATTGTTATGTGGACAAGCCGAATTTTCCAGTTTTCTTCCTCTTCATCCCTTTCCTGGAACAGGAGTCAAACCTACTTTCCTTCTGGGGCTTTGGCCCTTACCATACTAGGCTAATGGGATAACAGGAGGTATTATCTTGAGTAAGGCAGAGAAAACATTCAGAAACTAGGATAAAGGGAGCAATAAAGTGTTCCTGTCACATATCAGTCCTGCTTGTCTGTATCGTGTAGTCCACTCCCAGATGCCAGATGAAGCTGCCCCAAGGCCAGCTCTCAGGACAGGCAGGGACCAGGTCAGCAGGAAGACTGCACCTGGGTGTGCCATGGGAAGATGAAAGCTTGTTGACTTATGGATGCACCTCTCTAAGCTTAATCCAGGAAGTAGGGTGGCCCTTCACCCCTACCTCCATGTGCAGGACCACACCCTCTCTCCTGTCCATCCCCTCATGAGCTCCATCAGGACAAACACCTGACCTACCAGAATGGCCTGGCAGTACTCATGAGCGTGGCCATGGAATGGAATGGGATGGGATTGAGGCCGGCTTTAATGAAGACACGGGAGAAGGCTTTTGTAATGTACATAGGCCTTTGAGCTGCAGGTCTCTCCCAGAGGAGAAGGAGATGGCCCTGTTTTAAGGCCACGTTCATGGCCCTGGAGCCTTCAGAGAGGACCTGGGGCTAACTCAGCCTGCTCATCCTCCTACCCTCAACCACCATCCCCTCCTCCAGGCATTATCTGGCCTCTGCATTAGCCCTGATCATTCCTGTGGACTTTTGACAGTCTGCCTCCTTCACCATGTCTGTCTCCTCCAGAGAGCCAGCATGTTCAATTCATAAGGCTTGGTCATACCAGGCACACCATAGGTAACATAATGAATGGACAAGACATGCATCCAATCACAACAATAATTCTCAATCAGTGAAAAGGATACATTGATATTTTTCCTATTTATCTCACAGGGTTGTTTCAATAAGCAACAGAGATAGTATCTGTGAGTGTACAGTGTAGATGGGAGGCATTTTTTAGTGATGATTGGAATATGGGTGGGAGAGCTTAATAAAGTCATTCCACACTGATTTCTGGTCCAAGGCCTCTGTCTCATCTCCCCCAGGTCTCCACCCTCTTCTTTTTGTTGTTGTTGTTGTTAATCCTCATCCGAGGATATTTTTCCATTGACTTTAGAGAGAATGGAAGGGAGGGAAGAGGGCAAGAGAGAAACATCAATATGAGAGATACATCGATTGGTTGGTTGCCTCTTACACATGCCCCATCCAGGTCACAGGATGGAACCCGCAACTCAGGTATGTGACCTTGACAGGAAATCAAACCCTGACTCTTTGGTGCCTTAGCTGATGCTCCAACTACTAAGCAACACTGACCAGAGCTCCATCCTATTCTTTCCAGTCTAACTCTGATTATCTATCATGCAAATGTTGTTCCAAAGATCCCAAGTGAAAGTGCTGGCTCTGGGACACCTGATGTTTGGAGCTGTAGAAGGAAGTGGATGTAGGAAAAAAGTACAGACTGTGTTGTTTTGATCTTAATTACACAGGGCAATCTAATCCAAGCAATAAGAGCATGATTAAGCCCATATGGTTATAGGGTCATCAATGATCAAGAATAATCAAGATGGAAGATGGTTATTTGCTTTCATATAAGGAAAACGCCTGAAATAGCTTCTTTGCTCAGCTAAGTTACTGTCCACAATCCCTCCTCTCAAGTCTCTACTCCCAGGCTCAGAGAACAAGCATTGCTCTGGCCAGTAAATCCAGCTGAATTAACTGGCAGAATTAAGTGTGTGTTGTGTGAGAGTCAGAGAGCAACACATAGAGACAGAAACAGTTATTTAGGTAAAGACAAAGACGAAAGAAAGAAACAGAGACCCAAGATAGCTAGGTAGTAAGACACATTTGGAGATACCATGTATGTAGGTCAAACATGTTTTGCAATATATTAAATAAAAACTGTTAACTATAAAAGGCCCAGAAATATTCATCAGATTCTCTCAAATTTCTTTCAGAAATTGGCAGATCATGTGGTTTAAAATAAGAAGCAATGTTATACAGAACTTAGAAAGCAAAGAAAAAGTAAAGGAAGGAGCTGGATTCCAAAGATAAAATTAGGACTTTGCACTACAAACAACAACAAAATAAAAAAGCCACAATACACATAAAATTTTCACAAAAACGTAATATGTAGTAGCCTCAAAGAAAAGCTCCAAGCGTTCCCACACACACACCTGGAAAAAACATATTCAATTCTCTAAATTACTTGGAAAGTTACCAAACACCCCAACAAAATCAGACTGTAAAACTATTTAGGAATGAGAGGTGGCATGTAAGCAAGACAGTAAACTAGGAAACTACAAGCCCTCTTCCCTTTCACAGAGACTCTGAGTTAAAAACAACATATGGACCAGAATACCTCGGTGAGAACTTGGAAATTCCTGGAGAAGCTACAGCATCAGCCTATTGTAAAACCAAGTGAAAGGGACAGGAAAACGCATGATGTTTGGAGGGTCCATTCATGCCCCTTTCACTATGCAGCATAGTCTGGAACAATTAGGAACAACCCTGATTTCTGGGGTCCCTTCCTTGGGACAGAAACAAAATATTGGATTGTGTGTTTAACATTCTGGTTTGCCGAGAAACTCCTTTCTGTCTTGCCTGACTTGGAGCACAGACAGTCTAGCACCAGAGTTTGAAAGCCACTGAAAAGAGAGGCAAGCAGCACATTAGAGCTGCACTGCACAGCAGATACCAGCTACAGTGGCCATCAGAACAGGTTTGAGGTCTGGCTGAGCTCGTCACTGAAGCTCTTTCCTGCATGAAGCCAGTACGCAAAGACTGAGAGAGGTGATTGTTTTCTCAAATGCCCAAATTTCAGCAAAAGATTACAAGGGATATAAAAAAATGGGAAAACATGACCCAATCAAAGGAACAAAACAAAACTGCAGAAACCAACCCTAAAGGGATGCATACCTATAAGCTGCCTCACAAAGAATTTAAAATAAGTATCATAAAGATGCTCAATAAACTAAAAGAGAATACACACAGAAAACAGAACAAAGCAATGCATGAACAAAATGAGAATATCAGCAAAGAGATAGAAACTATAAAAAGAACCAAATAAAAATTCTAGAATGAAAAACTAATGAGGAGTTCAATAACAGACTTGATCAGACAGAAAAAAAAGCATTAGTGAGCTTAAAGAAAGGTCATTTAAAATCATTAAGTCAGAGGAGCAAAGAGAATAAAAGAATGAAGAGAACTTAAGGGATGTATAGGACATCAAAATACACATTATGGGGATCCCAGAAGGAAAACAGAGAGAAAGGGGCAAGGAGTTTATTTGAGGAAATCATCACTGAAAATTTCCCAACTCTGAAAAAAGGAATAGTCAGACAGATTAAAGAACAATTAGGAGAAGTCCAAAGTGAATCACACTGAGATACATTATAATCCAACTGTCTGAAGTCAAAGACAAAGAGAGATTCTTGAAAGCAGCAAGAGAAAAGAGATTTATCACATAATCCATAAGATTATTGGTGGATTTCTCAACAGAAACTTTTCAGGCCAAAGGAAGTGGGATGTTACTATATTTGAAGTGCTCCAAGAAGAAAAAACTGCCAACAAAGAATACTATCTGGCAAAAAAAAAAGTCCTTCAAAAATGAAGGAGAAATTAAGACTTTCTCAAATGAACCAACTCTGAGGGAACTGATTACCACTAGACCTGCTCTACAAGAGATGTTAAAGAGAGTCCTTTACTTTGAAACAAGGACAAAGATGTTTGAAAATATAATCATACCTGGGAAAAGTAAATACATAGATAAATATAACCTGTATTTCTATAATCCTGATGCATAGAATATATATATACACATGTGACTGAGACAAGACATTAATCTTTAAAGCTTTGGGTATACAATATAGAAAGATGTAATCTGTGACATTAATAACATAAAGTTGGGGAGGGTGGAGTTATAAAGAAGCAGAGGTTTTATATGCAATTGAACTCACGTTGCCAGTGTAAAGTTAAATGTTATATTAGGAGGTTTTATGCAATTGCAATGGTAGTCACACAAAAAAATCTATAGAACATACATAAAAGGAAATGAGGAGATAACCAAAACACACTACTATACAATGGAAGGGAGTAAGAAAGGAAAGGGAAGACAAAAAAGCCACAATACATATAGAAAACAATTAACAAAATTACAATACTGAGTTCCCCTGCCCCCTAATCAATACTCCCCTATCAGTAATTGATTGGGGAGTTCAATCTCTCCACAGATTGAACTCCCCAATCAAAAGACATATAATGGCTGAATGGATTAAAAACAGGATCCAACTATATTCTATCTACAAGTGACTGACTTACTTAGATCTAAGGACACACACACAAGCTGAAGGTAAAAGGATGAAAAGATATTCTATGCAAATGGGAACCAAAAGAGAGGAGGGCTACACTACTATCAGACAATGTAGAATTCAAGTCAAAAATTGTTACTAGACATAAAGGAGTACATTATAAAGATACAGGGGTCAATTCACCAAGAATATATATAATTAGAGGCCCAGTGCATGAATTTGTGCACTGGTGAGGTGCTTCGACCTAGTCTGTGGGGATTGGGCCTAAACCAGCTCTCTGACATCCCCCGAGAGGTTCCGGATTGAGAGAGGACAGTTCTCGGGTGATGCACACCAGAATCTGGCTCATCACCCAAGAACCTCAGCTGCCAAGTCACTGCAGCTCCTATGTTGAATGTCTGTCCCCTAGTGGTCAGTGTGCATCATAGTTACTGGTCAGACTGTTAAATGGTCAGCCAGTCAGCTGGATGCTTAGGCTTTTATATAGAGAGATTATAAATATTTTGCACCAAACCTCAGAGTTCCTAAATATCTGAAGCTAACTTTGACAGAATTAAAGGAATAAATAGACAGCAATACAATAATAGTAGGAGACTTCAATACACCTACTTTCAATAATGAATAGAAAAACTAGATAAAAAATCAGTAATAAAATAGAGAACTTAATGCTACAGATCAACTGAACCTAACAGACATACACAGAACATTCCACCCAATAACAACAGAACATATATATTCCAGTGCACATGGAACATTCTTCATGACAGACCACAAAGCAAGTCTCAACACATTCAAGATTGAATGATACAAAGTGTATTTTCTGATCACAAATGGAATAAAACCAGAAATCAAGGGCACAAAGGAAATAGAAAACACACATATGTTGAATTTAAACAACACTCTCTGAAACTACCAATGGGTGAAAGAAGGAGCACAAGAAAATTAGAAAATACCTTGAATTAAATGAAAATGAAACACAACTTATGGGATGCAATGACACTTATGGGATGCAATGAGAACAGTGCTAAGTTTATAGCTGTAAATATGTATATTAAAGAAGATATAAACAATTTAAATGCCGAGAAAATAAACCCAAAGCTAGCAGAAGCAAAGAAATAAAGATTTGAGAATATATAAACAAAATAGAGAATAGAAAACAGTTTTTAAGTCAATGAAATTGAGTTGGTTTATTTAAAGATTAACAAAACTGACAAAATCTTAGCTATATTAACTAAGAAAAAAATACTCAAATAACTAAAATCAAAAGTGAAAGCGGGGCATTATAAACAATGCCATAGAAATTAAAAATATATTATAAAATAATTATACACACACACACACACACACACACACACACACACACACACACCAATGAAGAGGATAGATTAATTCTTAGAAACACACAACATGACAAGTCCAAATCATGAAGAAATAGAAAATCTGAGCAGACTAATAAACGAGGAGATTGAATCAGTAAACAAAAACATTCCCTACAAAAAAATCCAGGACCTGAGGGCTCACTAGAGAGTTCTACCAAAGAGTTATTGATTCAGGTAAAACAAGTAAATTAACCGAGTGGAGAATACAGAATGAAACCCATGCATGCACAGGAACTGAACATTACAAAAGTGTTTTTCAAGTGATGGGATATTCAACCAATGATTTGGGAACAATTAAGTATATAATGTGAAAGGGGGAAACAGAATAAAGTTACCTTACCCCTTGATAAATATAACTTCATCTGTAAAAGTATTAGGAGAAAATTTCAGCTGATATGTTTAAAATTAGCAGATAAGAAGGAGTTCTTAAGACATAAAATGCAAAAACTACAAAAGGAAAAAAGAAACACTAATGAAGTTGACCATACTAAAAATAAAACAAAACAAAAAACAAACAAACAAGTGAACAAACCAGTGATAGACTGGGAGAAAATATTTGCATAGTACATATCAAACAGTAAATAGTATCTAGAATATCTGATGAAGTATAGTGAAAAAAAAGAGAAAAAAAGATAAGTCATCCAATGGAAAGGTGGGCAAACACTAGGAACAGGCAATTCCCAGAAAGGAACTACAGATGGGCCTAAAACTTAGAGGAGGGAACCTTACTCTTTTATAAGAGTATCTGCAGTCTCAATAGTGTCCCCAAAGGGGGACTCAAGCCTCCATTGTTGGTATTTTTACGCCTCTGTCCTTCTGCCACTTGGCCCAAGACATGAGGACAAGTGTGGGCAGTGGAGTAACTAAAGCGCCAGCTTTAGTTTCCTAGACAGAGGACCAAAATGGGGAGCCACAGGGAATCAGCAGGGAAAGGCTGCAGAAAAGCAGGAGCTTGGGAAAACAACTCATGAAGTTTATGAAGTCCTGGACTCACCTTGTGCATGTGTGGGTCTACTCCTAAAAGGCATACCAGAGGATTTGAGAATTAAACCAAGAGATAGACTGTATTCTAGGACCCATGCACGTCATACATGCAGGACAGATCTGAAGAGCACTTGTAGATGTTTGAAAATGGAACTCATTTAAAGCCACAAACCACAGAAGGCTGGCTGGAACTTGCAGCCAGAACCCAAGTGAGTTGGTTGCCTCTTAAAAAAAAAATCAACATTTTTCATAGGATTCATACAAGACCCAGAATATTGTTACATACTATTCACAATTGTCAGAACACAATCCAAAATTACTTAGCATACAGAAAACCCCCTACAAAAAAACAGCTAGTAAAATCTCAACTCTCATGGAAAAAGATAGTCAATAGATGCCAATATCATTAGGACATACATACTGGGATTATCTGACAAAGACTTTAAAATAGCTACCTATATAATAAAGAGCTAATATGCAAGTGGATGTGATGCCCTCATGCATAATGACCTATCAGAGGGGGGGAAAATGGCATTGGAATAGACAGAGCCTTGTCGCTGAGCGGACAGAGAGAGCAGCTGAGGCTCGCACTGGGAGTGTTTGTTGGCAGGTTGAGGGACAGTTATCCTCCAGGAGAAGGTGGGGGACTGCTGGATGGGGCTCCCCTGACTGCACAGCCCCACTGCCATGGGGTTTTTCCTCCCGGAGCCACCAGCACAAACATGAAGACTGCGCCATCTTGCAGGGGAAAGTGGATGTTTACAGCAGCCTGAAAAGCTACAGCTGCGGCATCCACCGAACAGCCGGGGGACCCAGAACACAGCTCCCCAATCGGTGCAAACACTCAGATTTAGAGGAGCTCCACACGCCACACGGAAAGGAGAGAGAACTACATAACCAGACACCCGGAGAAGAAAGACCATGGGCAGATGAAGAAACAGCCCACATATGAAAGAAAAGCAGGCATCACCAGAAAAGGAAGTAAACAAAATAGAAGCAAACAACCTGCCAGAGAAAGAGTTCAGAGAAATGGTCATAAGGTGGCTGGAAAGAATGGAAGACAAATTCAACAATATGAGTAAGAACCAAGAGGAAATTATAAAGAATCAAGAAGAAATGAAAAATGACATCTCTGCTGTAAAGAACTAAATATAAAGCATCAAATGTAGACTAGAAGAAGCCGAGGACCGCATCAATGAGCTAAAAGACCGATCAGCAGGAGGCTGCATGCATAGCGGATGGCTGAGGACTTGCAGCACTGGGGACTTGTGAGAGACTCGTGTCATCTCTGTTCCTGGTGCAGGGCCCAGGGATGTGAGGCTTGCGTCTCTGCCCCAGCACTGGCCCAGGGGACATGAGGCTCATGTCCTCACTCCCAGCACTGGCCCTGGGAAAGTGAGCCTCATGTTCCTGCCCCCTGCACTGGCCCCGGGGATGTGAGGCTCACGTCCCTGACCCTGGCATGGGCCCAGGGATGTGAGGCTTGTGGAGGCCTACCTCTTTGGGGTGATGGATCACAGGGCTCCTGCATTGTGACAGGGCACAGACCAGGCTGGCAGACCTCCACTGCCCCTCAAGTGCACGGATTTTGTGCACTGGGCCACTAGTTGTTAAATAAAAGGAAAGGAGACCTCAACAGTGAAATAGAAGCTACAGAGAAGAATCACTTGGAAATTTTAGAACTAATACAATTACTGCAACAAAAACCGCATTGGAATCTAGTAAGAAAGGCAGGGAAGGGTCGGTGGGTGGGAGGTAATCAACCAAAGACCTTGTATGCATATATGCTTGGCCCATGAACACAGACAATGGGGCAGTGAGAGCCTGGGCAGAGGGCAAAGGTGGGCTAGAGGGAGTTAATGGGGGCGGGGGAGGACATATGTAATACTTCCAATAATAAAGAATTATTTAAAAAATCTGTTGTGAGCTTGAAGATAGAGCAGTAGGACTTATTTCATCTGAACACAGAGTGAAAAATATTGGGGGGTAGG
The DNA here is from genome assembly GCA_004026805.1 of Lasiurus borealis. Lineage (NCBI taxonomy): Eukaryota > Metazoa > Chordata > Mammalia > Chiroptera > Vespertilionidae > Lasiurus > Lasiurus borealis. The sequence goes on along the minus strand of PVJN01041668.1, from coordinate 276 downwards.
AAAGTAAACAGAGCCTAAGAGGCCTGTGGGACAAAACCAAACGGTGGAACATTTGCATTATCACAGTTGCAGATGGTGAAAACAGTGCAGTGCAGAAAAAACACATGAAGAAAAATGGCTGAAAACTTCCCAAATTTGGTGAATGATACAGCTTACAGATTCTAGAAGCTAAATAAGCCCCAAAGATAATAAAGCCAAAGAAATCCATGCCAAATGCTTCATAATCAAACTGCTGAAAACTTAAGGCAAGGTAAAAAAAAATCTTGAAAACAGGAA
>PVJN01041667.1:0-18641 GCA_004026805.1 Lasiurus borealis | reverse complement strand
CCTTTTTATTTTTTTGGTGTTATTTATGTATTTATTTTTTTATTCTTCACTATTTAAAGTCCTCTCCCCAGCTGCTCTCTTCCCTGCCCCAGCACATGCCCTTACCCTGTCTGTATCTATTGGTTATGCTTATATGCATGCATACAAGTCCTTTAGTTGATCTCTTATTCTCCCCCCACCTCTGAACTTTGACAGTCTGTTCCGTGTTTCTCTGTCTCTGGATCTATTTTTATTCAACAGTTTTCATTGTTCATTATATTCCACAAATGAGTGAGATCACTTATTCTTCTCTGACGGGCTTATTCAATTTTTTTTTGAAACAGCCACAAACTTATAAAAAAGTTGGAAGTACAGCCAAATGACTATTCTTTTCCCGAGGAGGTTTCTGACCTAATGCCCTATCACTTGTAACTATCTATTTCCTATAAGCAAGCATGCTTCTCTTCATAACCACAATCCATCAACATTGGAAGTTCCCATTGATACATTGCTACCATCTGATCCTCAGACTGCATTCAAGTTTTTCCAGATGCTCCCATAATATATTTTATAGCAAAGATTCCATTTATGTTTCACAACTCTATCGTGTTCTTCACCGTGGACAATTCCTCTATCGATACTTCCACGGCCTCGGCTCTTTTGAAGATTATACACCATTATTTTGTAGAATGTTCCTTGATTTGAGTCAGTTTGATGTTTCTTTATAATTAAAACAAGAAAAGCAGGTGATTGATCTTTAGCAAAAATAACGAAGAAGTGATGCTATGTTCTTTTAATGTTGATTTTGGTCACTAAACTGAGGTGTTTGTCAAGTTCTCTGCCGTAAAGTACTCTTTCTTTCCTCTTTTTGCAGAGGTACTTGGAAATTTTGTAACTCTTCTGTTTTTTTTTTCATCAACATTTCCTGATTTGGCCAATGGGTAGACATGTGTTACTGTCATCATTTTACTTGTATGCATACATTGTCCCATCCTTGGCCAGTGGGAGACGGTGCAAACTAGTTCTTGTGTTCTTCTAACAAGTCGCCATCATTCTTTCAGCACTTCCTTGCTTTCTGGCAGAATTCGGCATTCCAGACGCAGCTCATGTTCTCCCTGTCCCAGAGCTGGAATCCACAGTTTCTCCAAGGAGCCCTGGCATCTTTGGAGTAAGCAGTAATTTTTAGCAGACACAATCTAGGCATTAGTTATGCTTATTACTAGTGGGATTTCCCTGCTCTCAGGCTCCTCAGCGAACAGAACTGGGATCCACATCCACACACACACGTATAGATGTAAATGTGTGTGCATATATATATCTTTATGGATATGTATAGATATATAATATGCATATTTACATGTAAATGTGTGCGTATATATCTTTATGGATATGTATACATATATAACATGCATATTTACATGTAGATGTGTATATATGTACACATATATACAATAATGCACAAATATAATATATATAAATACAAATGTAAATATGTGTATGTGTGCATATGTATGTGTACATACACATGTACATCTATATTTATAGCTGTAACTATCAAGATATGTTGAAATCCATATGTTCATACTCATGCCTTTAACTCCCACACAACCCTATAGAGTTCAGCCTACATTTATTCCTTTCTATTATTTGTCCCTCTTATGACAGTGAGAAACCTGATTCTCCTCCTTTTCCCCCCAAACCTCATTCAAAGATATCCCTTCATTTAGTTTAGAAAGAGAGGAAGGGAGAGAGAAAGAGAGCGAAACATCAATGTGAGAGAGAGACATTGACTGGATGCCTCTTGTAGGCACCCTGACCGGAGATCGAACCTGCACCTTTTTTGGTGTGTGGGACAATGCTCCAACCAACTGAGGCACTCGGCAGGGGCTCATTATCCTTAATATGTTTACTTATTCGCTCAACGCCCCAGGACTAAATCAATCCCCCATTTTGGTGGTACCCCCTCTCTTATGTGATAGCTTCCTCTCTCAGCATTGACTCTGACTCCGCCACCAGGTGCACATACTCCTGGAAGTGACTTGGGCTCTGCCTCACCAGGCTTGGCTCTCCCACCCCATGGAGGCTCTTCTCCCCTGTTTGGGGTCTAACACCTTAGGCTGGGTGGTCTTTCCGTCCCTCGCTCGGGGCCACAGAGGCTGCTTTGGCCTGGGGTGGCTAACCTTCTGCCTGTGTTAAGTTCCAGTGGCCTGTAGTGGTTATTGGTTTGATATTCTTTACTGGCAGCCATTCCTTCCAGGTGTCTCTTTCTTACTTCCCTATTGATGTTTCTTTCATGTCTTACATAAACTGCTTACTTCCCTATTGGTGTTTCTTTAATTTCCCACACACCCTGCTGGTCTCAGCCACTGTTCTGGGGGAACTCCAGCTAAGACCCCCTTTGTCCCTCCAGACGCAGAGGGAAGAGTGCTTTTCCACTGGTGCTTCATCTTCTTTTGTTTGTTCCTTGATTTCACCTGTATCTTTGGAAACTGTCCTTTCATTACCTTCCTAACCTTTAGGTTATTACTTATTTCTGTGGAGGCTCTGACTGAATCACACCCAGACACGGCCTGTTCCCTGCTCCATTCCCCTGCTGAGACCCAGAGTGTTAGAACGGACCTCCTTCTTTAGGGGCATCAACTTGAATTCAAATGAGTTCAATTTGAATCCAAATCCTTACCTTCTTATAGCTTTTTCTTAGTTAAATTCACATTCTTCAGATGAGTTACATGGAAAGAAATAGCCTTCAATCAGAAATAAGTTTTAACAGAGAATACATCTTTGCCCAGACCTTTGAGAAAATGCTAAAATGGGGGTAGGTTTAATTTGCAAAGCACAGCAAAACTTCATTAAAACACGTGCGCGCGCACGCAAACACACACACCCCTTTCCTCATTATCAGTGCCTCCTACATGCCTGGAGGCAGTTCTTGAACATCTTCCTCCTTTCCTTCTCCCAAAACAGCATGTCAAACTCAAAGGCTACCACGGGCCAAATAAACAACGTTTAGGTTTATGTGGACCGCAACAAAATAAGCTTCAATGTTCATAGAAAGGTAGGTTTATTTCTATAGAGACATGCTGAATACAAAGGGCTGAAATAAATGAGTAACCATTAACATAAAATAATAGAACATTTTAATAAAAATGAATATATTTCTTGAATATTAATTTACCAGACACTGAATAATTGCACAATAAGCGTAATGCAAATAAAAATTATTTTTCTTGTTTTCCGAGACATATTTCCTGTTGCGCACACCAAACAAGTCAGTTCAAGACTAATGACAAGTGGCAATTGGCTGCCAAAATATTCACTGCTAGTATTAGTGGAGAGAAATGCGCCTGTGTGTAAGGCGTGTAAGGGAAATGAATGCAACACGATTATAGTAATCAGTCATTAGCAAACATTTGTTATTAATAATTACGTTTAACAGGAGATTGTAAAAACTAAGTTACAATTTTTTTTTGGCTGGGTACAGTGAACTTTATTCCCCCAGCAGCCGAGGGCCTCTCTTCCTCTTGCTGGGGCTGGTGGTCTAGGGGACTCTTACTCCTTAGAGCAGCGGTTCTCAACCTGTGGGTCACAACCCCTTTGGGGGTTGAACGACCCTTTCACAGGGGTCGCCTAAGACCATCAGAAAATGCAGATATTTACATCACGATGCATAACAGTAGCAAAATTTCATGGTTGGGGGTCACCACCACATGAGGAACTGTATGCAAGTGTCGCGTCCTTAGGAAGGTTGAGAACCACTGCCTTAGAGGCCAAGTGGACCAGAAGGTCCACTACCCTGTTGCTGTAGTCAAATTCATTGTCATACCAGGGAACAAGCTTGATAAAGTGGTTATTGAGGGCAACACCAGCCCCAGCATCAAAGGTGGAAGAGTGGGTGTCACTCTTAAAGTCACAGGAGACAACATGGTCCTCAGAATAGCCCAGGATGCTTTGAGAGGGCCCTCTGATGCCTGCTTCATTACCTCCTTGATATCATCTTATTTGGCAGCTTTCTCTAGGCAGCAGGTCAGATCGACAACCGACTCATTGGGGATGGGGACACGGAAGGCCATCCCAGTGCTTTCCATTCAGCTCAGGGATGACCTTGCCCACAGCCTTGGCAATGCCAGTAGAAGCAGGGATGGTGATTTGGGCAGCTCCTTGGCCATCATGCTACACCTTCCCAGAAGGGCCATCCACAGTCTTCTGGGTGGCAGTGATGGCATGGACTGTGGTCATGAGTCTCTCCATGATGCCAAATGGATGACCTTGACCAGGGGGGCCACATAGTTGGTGGTACAGGAGGCATTGCTGACAATTTTGAGGGAGTTGTCATGGTTCATACCCATAACAAACACGGGGGCATCTGCAGAAGGAGCGGAGATGATGATCCTCTTGGCTCTGCCCTTCAAGTGAGCCCCAGCCTTCTCTGTGGTAGTGAAGACACCGGAAGACTCCACAACATACTCAGCACCAGCAACGCCCCATTTGATGTTGGCAGGATCTTGCTCTTGGAAAATGGAGAAGGAGTTTTTATTGATGACAAGCTTCCCATTCTCAGCCTTGACTATGCCTTTGAACTTGCCCTGAGTAGAATTGAACTGGAACATGTAGACCATATAGTTAAGGTCAATGAAGGCGTCATTGATGGCAACAATATCCACTTTGCCAGAGTTAAAAGCAGCCCTGGTGACCAGGCACCCAATGCGGCCAAATCCATTCACTCTGACCTTTACCATTGTGTCTCAGGGTTGTGGCTGCTGGCACTGCGCAGGAGGAGAGGCTGTCTGGTGAACAGGAGGAGCAGAGAACCAAGTGAAGGAATTTTTATTAAAATGTTTTTTACATACCGTTATATTGGCTGGGCCACACAAATATTCATTGTGAGTCACATGTGGCCACAGGGTGCAAGTTTGACATGCTTGTTCTAAAGCCTAGTCTAGGAAGCCTGCACATATATTCTCTCTCCTCCCTATATTTATTTTCCCCATTCCAAGAACCCAATGAAACAGCGTTTTCTTTTTCCTAATTCACATTGCCCCTGCACTCATTTTCTATAGCTGCTGTAACAAATGACTAGGAACTTGGTGGTTTAAAACAACATAAATGGATTCTTACAGTCCTGGAGGTCACACGTCTGAAATCACTTTCTCTGGGCTAAAGCCAAGGTGTTGGTGGGTCTGATCCTTCTGGAGGCTCCAGAGGAGAACCCATTTTCTTGTTTTTCAAACCTTCTGGTGACGGCCATCATTCTTTGGTTTGTCATCACTCCAATCTCTGTAGTCATACTGCCCTCTCCACTTCTGTCACTGAATCTGCCTCTGCTTTGTCTTCTAAAGGCACTTCTAAGGGCATTTCTGGCTCATATTGATTATACAGGATGATCTTCCATAACTTTCAAAATCCTTAATCATACCTGCAAGCATCTGTAAAGTCCTTTTGGCATATGAGGGAAATTCACAGGTTCCAGGGTTTAGGACTTGGATCCCTCTCATGGACCATTTTTTAGCCAATCAGAGTCCCTTAATCACCATGATTTGGGGTTGGGGTATTCCCTATGAATCTTTCCTTCTACTTTCACCCTAGGTTTTTATACTCAGGATTCCCCAGCCTCTACTCTAATTCTTTCTTTCTGAAAGTCCACACCTAGGATTATTTCTCTGGCCAACGGGAAACGCTCTAAGTCATGCTGAGGTTTAGACATCAGCCCACTCAATGGCTGACACTCATTACTCTTAGCAGAGTAAATGCTAAGGTGGCGCGAGAGCAGGTCAGTATGAACTTCAGTTCTGTGCAAAATGGTGACCTCAACTTCGTCAATTCTAGTTTCCTTTATGTGATGTTTATGGAATCTGTAGACCCCATTGGTGGTTTGTTAGTTGGTCCATTATAATAAACACATTCCTGAAGAACAGTCTGTACTTGGAAATCAGTACATTTTGAACCCATGTTAAGAAAATACTCCATTGCCTCACTAAGGCACAAGCCCCTCCTGTGTTTGTGCCACTGGGTCCCCGTCACTGTGAAATAAAATTGTTTTCTTGCTTTACCTGACAGGACCTGCCAGAATCCTAAAAGAAGCTGACATTAGTGTATAATAGCTGTTCACTTTATTAATGTGGAGAGTGAACTAGACTTAATTAAATTGTTTTGGGTCAGAGTTTTCCCTTAATGGAAAGCAGGGTGGGGATCTTCTATTTCCCTCCATCCCATGGTATATATTAAATGCTGTGGAGTCTGAATTTATTTCCTAGCAACAGTCAAGAAAAATGGCCATTTCTGGGAAGCATTCCTCTTTTAACGTAAAGAAACCCACGTGAATTAACATAAAAAATATGAGAACCATCCACTCCCTTCCACTGGAAGCTTAGATCCAGCCTAACATTGCTTAAACAGAGCTTTGAGAGTAAATGCTATTGGTATGTGATGAGCAAAGGAGTGATTTACAATGATCAAAATGCCTACCTGAAAATACCCTTCTCCTCACTGACTGAACTCATTCACCCTAAAGGGATATTTATGTTGAATTTTGTATTTCAGAAAAATGTTGCAGAAATTCAACTGTCCAGATTTTCAAATGTCTAGAATAATCAATTTCAAGTAAGTGAAGGCAAGATCTGAGGTATCAAATATTATCACAAAGGAAGGTGTTTATAAAGTTCAGCAGAACAGCCACAGAATCTCCACAAGCTCTCCAACCATAGTCCCCAAAGATCCACAGTCTAACTTTATAGATGATCTGAAGAAGTTAAATGACTTACTATGATTATAATCCTAGTGAGTATCAGAAGCAGACCAAAAATGTGTCAAAAATGCCTCTTATTTTTGGGACCATTGCTTTTCTCATTTCCCACTTGCTTTATTTTACTCAATCCAACTTCAAATACCCTAGATTCTCCCCATAAACATTCATCCTCCTCGCCTATCATCCATCTTCCTCCTCCCACAAAGAAGACTGAAGAACATAAAGAAGGCTGGGAAGTAAATGAAGGAGAACCTTCTATGGAAGGAGGTTTGTCAATTCATTTCCTTTTCATTCTTCTCCCTCTTCATCAAGACTCATCCCTACCTCCAAACCCCCTGCTTGTCCTCCAGTGTTCTCCCAACACTCCACTCTGTCTCTGACCCTTGAGACAACGATATAACCTCTTCATCATCCAAGTTTTAACCACATAGGAGAAGCTATGGCTGAAACTGTGTTTGGATGAAAGGGTCAGTGGAAATGAGGGCTAGATATCTGAGTTCTGAGACTCAGACTGTATCCTTTTACTTCCCACTAAATTTTCTGTTTATTTGCAGCTCTACTATAATCATCATCGCTAAAACCTGAGAGTAAGGTAATTACCTCCTTATTACTCCAGCAAGAAAATAACTTGACATCAATAACCCTTGCCTTTAAGGTTCCTTCTGGTAAGCATTTTATGTAAGAAATGTAGTTACAGTCAGTCACTAAAGTTTCAGAACTCTACACCAAACTTATCAGAATCTGTATTTCACTGTGCTATCATGAATCCAGCTGGTGTCATTCACTTACCTAACTACCAATCAGAATATGGTCCAGTTTTAGGCTCTGGGTCTGCCACTGGTTTGGATATATGAAACAAATATAATAAACACAATGAAAAAATCGGTTCAGCATCACTATTTCTGAGGACATTGGAAGTTAAAAACACAACAGTATGGCACTACCTACTCACTGGTGTGGCCAAAATTAAAGCGTGGCCAGATAGGGAACACCTGCAACTCTCATTCATTGCTAGTGTGAGTGCAAAATGGTAGCACCACTTTAGAAAATAGTTTGGCAATTTATTGTAAATTTAGTGTAATCGTACCATAATGACCTAGCAGTCATCCGAAATAAATGAAAATACAGATTTTCACAAAAACCTATAAGCAAATGCTCAGAGCAGCATTATCTATAATAATAAGTGTAATATGTTAATTAGACCAGATGTCCTTCTGGACGACCTTCCAGACGAAGCTGTGGTGGCAAGGGCCAAGGCAGCTGCTGCAGTGGCAGAGGCCAAGTTCTTTGCTCAAATTTTGTGCATTGGGCCTCTAGTTCATAACTGAAAAATGAGAACATCCAAAATGGTCCTTAACTGCTGATACTCAAGTCCAAAAATAATGGCACTTTTATTTGTGGTAGGTAAGAAAATGATCCATTTAAGTGTTAGGTTTAATAGTTAGAATCTCAAGTGAGCCTTTAGGGGAAAATTTATAGGGCAGAAGAGAAAAATGAAACCCCAGAGACAGGTCCTATGATTGAGGAAGAAGAAGAAGGAGGAGGAGGAGGAAGAAGAGGAAGAGGAGAAGGAAGAAGAGGAGGAGGAGGAGGAGGAGGAAGAAGACAATAACAATGAGAACAAGAACAAGAAGAAGAATAAAATTCTACTAAAAGCCTTGAATATCTAAAATCTGAGGGAAGACAATACACTTTGAGGATATAAAGTTAAAAAAAACACACCAGCTTTTTCCAGATCCTTAGAAGGAAAATACTCTGAAACATGGTAGGAGCTTCAGTTCAGGGATTTACTGAGGGTGAGACTTCAGCAGGAAAAAAATGTAGTAAGGTATATCATTTCTATAAAACAGGTTTCACAAACTCAAGCAATTCTACTTCAAGAGTTAGGAGTAGCAGCCATTATGTCATAGGACTAAGGATGTTTGCTCTGAAATCGGTGTGATAATGATGGTCCAAACAGATACCACACTAGTTATGGCACCTGGGCACCAGAAATACAAGACTTGAAGGAGAGATGCAAATATCTTGTGACTGGTGCTATAACCACTGTAAATTTCTACACTTTCTAAGAAGGCTACGATGTCTCCTACACCTCTCTCTGACAGAAAAGGTAGTATGCGCTAGCATTTTCCCTCAAATATGACATTAACCTCTTAGGAGAAATTAATATCTTTTTAGAAATTTCTCCCAGTTGGGTTTAATCTTATAGTCATGAACTTTAGATAACTGACATAAGCTGACTGACAACTTGGGCAAGACTAACTTTGAGGTCTTCTCTCTGACTATTCTTTCCTCAGTGCCACAATTCACTGGTATGGTTCTTTGGCCACATTAATGTGGGTCTAGACTAAGTATTATGTTCAAGAAATAGTTTCACCTGAGAAACTTTCTAGAAGCTGGGTTTTGTTTTGCTTTAAATTTTACGACCATAGTACTGCCTGTCATGATAATCTAGGTGTGTCTTCGAATTCTTGAAATGTTGGGAAACAGAGGAGAAATTATACTTATTTTAGTGATTAAAAATCCCAGTCAGCAGTGATTGAAAGAACTCAGGTTCTACCAGATACTTGAGACTACGTCCTTTAGCTGAGCCTAAGTAGAATAAGAACTTGGGGAGGAAGAATTAAGGGTCTTAATTCTTTTGTACATTAAATTGTTAGAACTTGAACATGCAAGAGAATGTAATCTTTGGACTTCACAATTTCTTCTGGGAACTTCTGGGAGTTCATATGCAAATTTGGGGCATACTTATGTTGTGGGAAATTTGTTAGTGGAATATATTGGTGTTGCCAGTGAATTTAACGCCTAACCTCTGGAGACCTATATTGGCTGTGTAGTTGGATATAACTTGGGTTGGGAAATAGAAAAGGAAGCAAAATCTCAGCCGTGGATGAGGTGTAGCTTTGGAATTTATCTAATGAAGGTACTGTCTGGGAGCACTTTTAGCCTTCCACAGGAGGATACCAAGGAGCCTTCTAGCGAATTTATAGTTGAGATTTTATAGATCAGATGTCATTATTCTTCCCAAGTTTTAGAGAGTCTGGCAGCTTCAGGGAAAGAGGAAAAATTTAAAAAATATATTTTGGCCAATGTAATAAGGAAAAGATTCTAGAAACCATGTTTTCTATCTTGATTTGAGCTTTTTATTTTTTTAAATATATATTTGTATTGATTTCAGAGAGGAAGGGAGAGGGAGAAAGAGATAGAAACATCAATGATGAGAGAGAATCATTGATTGGCTGCTTCCTGCTTGCTGCCTACAGGAGGATTGAGCTTGCAACCCGGATATGTGCCCTTGACTGGAATCGAACCTGGGACCCTTTGAACCACAGTCTGACGCTCTATCCTCTGAGCCAAACTGGCTAGGGTAGACTTAAGCTTTTTCAAGAAAGGTAGATCTTCTTGGGGTGACAGGGGTTCCACAAACAGGCTCAGAGGACAAGGTATAGGACAGTCAGATGTATCTACTATCTTTGCCTTTTAATTCAGGTTCCTGCTGGGGCAGCGTGGGCTATGGTGGAGAATGAGTCCCTGATATCTGCTTGACTCCGGGGTCATGTGTTTCCTTGGGTTGAGATGACTGTCTTTGATTCTGAGCATTCTCATATATCTTTTCCTCTATTCCCCAAGGCTTCTCATCCCACCTCCTCATCCTCAGTGCTCGTAGGGTAGGCAAGGGAAGCTTGTAGCCACAGAGAACTGTCTTCACTTCTTTGTGCAAAATAGATGGCTAGGAATTTGGGAACATAATGCAAATACAATAGCTCTTCTTCCATATAATCCTAGAGGTATCCAAGAGCAATATGTAAGGTGAACTTTGATGTGTTCATACATGATATGACCTTGAAAAGAAGTATCATCTATTTCCCTGTCTTCTATTTAATTGTTCAAGTATTTTCAGGGATGGATGTTTCCTATATAGCTCATTTTCAGTAATTTTCACTAGACTGTGCTTATTTATTCAAATTTAACCCAATTTCTTCATTTGATCATCAAAATAACGCACACTATTAATGAATGCCTCTTAGGATAAGTCCACCAACCCTCTTAGGATATCATTATTAGCAAACCTCTTCTCTACTTTTTCTTCTTTAGGCCAAATGGAACTAATTTTTCCCCCCTTCATCTGATTTCCAAAAGATGGTTTCAATTTCTCACTTTTGAATGTGTTATTGGCAAAGCAGGGGTGGGACATGAAGTCAAGTTCAGCCCATAAAAAATCCTTAATTCAAATTACCAGCCTCTGAGTTTTGAAACTTTTGATGCTGAGGCCTATTGAAGTCTTGGGTTTTCCCCTCCTTTTATTATCTTCATTATCAGCAGCAAACTCTGGTGCCTGAAGGCACTGAATAGTACAATTTCAAGTACCCCACCCAACTCCAACTCTGCCTGCTAAGCACCTTGAACCACAGCTGGCTATTGGGGGGAGGGGGGGTAGGGGTGCAACTGAGGGCCATTTACTAAGAAGCACAGCAAAGGCAGAACACAATGTGCAGAGTTCTGGTGCCTATAATTCTAGAAGCTCTGTCACCCCAACAAAGAGCAAAACAAAAGCTCTTGCTAAGCATTTTTGTTTTTAAGAGTATAATTTGCTTTTCTAAAGAAGTGGGGCTTACTTGCTGTAGACTGAATTAACACGAATCTTTACAAAAGGCAAACCTGAATTTAAAAAAAAGACACCTTAAAAAATAGGTTAGGCCATGCTTTTTTAATGATATGCTGGGAAAAAAAAATTTATAATGTGCTTAGACACTCTTTACTAATAATCTGTCTAAAATTAGTCAATTTTTTGTTCTTATAACTAGCATGAACTTTTTGGCTTTCACACCTCACACCTCCTCATTTTCCCGCTGTTATCACTAGCTTTGAATTTGCCAGTTTTCTTTCTTTCTTTCTTTCTTTTTTTTTTTTTTAAATATTAGCACCTTCATTGTTGCCAGCTTCTTTGTACTCAGGGAGAGGGAGCTGGGAGTGCGCTGTAGGTGAGGCTGCTCTGAAGCTTAAGGTCCTTGCAGGGAAGGCCGCTGTGTAATTGCATCACAGTCATAGCGAGTCCCGTTTAGTTTTAACCTTCACACATAATTTTTCTTACTGTCCTTGCACCTCGCACCACACACTCAAATCGTTTCACCGAAGGTCAGATACACTTTAGGTCTCATTTCCCTCATTTACAAATAGTTCCCCATGTCTCTTGGACCTTTACCATTTTACTCTTCTAGTATTTAAAAATGTTTAGCTCCATCCCCAGCACTTAAATTTTAGCATTTCTTAAAATCTTTCCTGGTGCCGAAACTGTTTGGCTCAGTCGGCCTGGAGACTGAAAGGTCTCAGGTTCAATTCCCGTCAAGGGCATGTACCTTGGTTGTGGGCACATCCCCAGTAGCGGGTGTGCAGGAGACGGCTGATCAATGTCTCTCTCTCATTGATGTTTCTGGCTTTCTATCCCTTTCTCTTCCTCTCTGTGAAAAATAAATAAAATATATTTTAAAAAAATTAAAAAAAAATCTTTCCTGGTGATAATGTTAAAGATGATCAGATTCTGCATTGTTTTAGTTCATTGCTGAACACTTTGTAGTTCAGGTCTTTATTTTCCTCAATTGGTTAACAGAAGAACCCTTGTATGCAAAAGTACAATAATTACAGTCACAAGATGAACTTATATTTCAAACGTAGTTCAGTGAAGTCTTGTACTTAAAGCTGCACAGTCAGGGATTTAGCAATTTACTTCTCTAATTTCTGGGAAATTTCTTAGACTCCCAAAGTCACTGTGAAAACCACTCTGCTCACAAGGTATTTTCTACCTCCATCTTTTACTGTTGGACAACTTGCTTAGGAAAGCGGTAGCCTGTTTAGATTTTTACTTCAATTTGGGAGTCCCCATTTTTACATGTTTATTTTTACTTTTTAAAATATATTTTATTGATTTTTTACAGAGAGGAAGGGAGAGGGATAGAGAGTCAGAAACATAGATGAGAAAGAGAGAGACATCGATCAGCTGCCTCCTGCACACCTTCTACTGGGGATATGCCTGCAACCAAGGTACATGCCCTTGACCGGAATCGAACCTAGGACTTTTCAGTGCCCAGGCCGACACTCTATCCACTGAGCCAAACCGGTTTTGGCTACATTTTTATTTTTATATTGTGCCTCTTTCCCCACTTGATATTTGGATGGAGAGAAGGGGATTGCCCCCATGAAAATGGGTAGAAAGGAATGGCTTTGCAAACTAAAAGAAGCAGTTTTATTGGTGGCAATCCAACTGCGGGATATCATTGAATTAGCAACTCCCTACTTTCTAGTTTTTAGAATAAGAATATATGTGCTACAAGCTTCTTTTATGAGATTTTCAAGGGGGAAATGACTTTAAAAAAACGTTACAAATGAAGTTGAAATGCTTCCTGGACTCAGATAGCAATGTAAGTGAGCCATTTTAAAATCAGAAACATTTGAGTTATAATTTCTTACAAAACATGGTAGAGATTTTAGAAAGTGTATTTAAAAGTAATTATTGTCTTTTGCTTCCAACTGTCAGTCGTTTAAGAATTTATAGTGATTTTAAATTAAGCTCCATTGGAAAAAATACACACAAAGCAATATATTCTTCAAACGCTTAGCTCAAGAGAAAAAGAGCATTTTAATCGCTGAGTATGTCACATCTCAGTGAGGTCAGGGCTGGGCCTGGAGGAGGCGGGAGAGCTGCTGAATGGTGTAACTGCACGGGTGGACGTATGCACAGTTACAGAGTGGGAGCGATACTAAGCGGGATTGGACAGGTGGATCCATGGGCTGTGTCCTAGGACATGAGTAAGTCAGGATTGCCAGCAGATGAAGAAATCAACTGGGATCTGGAAGGAATGTCTAGTCCTCAAAGAGCTAGCAAGCAGGGTAGATAAATGTAGCTGAAAGCTCTATAGCAGTGGTTCTCAACCTTCCTAATGCCGCCCGCGACCCTTTAAGACAGCTCCTCATGTGGTGGTGACCCCCAACCATAAAATGATTTCCGTGGCTACTTCATCACTGTAATTTTGCTACTGTCATGAACCGTAATGTAAATATCTGATATGCAGGATGTATTTTCATGGTTACAAATGGAACATAATTAAAACATAGGGATTAATCACAAAAACAATATATAATTATATATTGTGAAATATTTATTTCTAATTACAAATAAATGAAATGTTGTCTTGAATTGTGATGTAGCATGGGTAACAGTCTTCCTATGACAACAGTAAACTACATTGCTACATTTTGCTACACCGAGGAGCAGTGTGTTGGTTCCTAAGACCATGGGAAATAGGTGTTTTCCAATTGTCTTAGGCAACCCCTGTGAAAGGGTCATTTGACCCCCAAAGGGGTCGCGACCCACAGGTTGAGAACCACTGCTCTATAGTCTTGACACACGGGTAGCAGGAAATAGGTGAGGGCTGATATAAACATAAATGTAGCAAATAATATGAAGATGGTTCCCACGAAGGCCCTAACTAACTTTGAGGACAAGGAAGGCACTCACCCCGCTGTGCTCCTGACTTGGCACTTGCAAGTTTCTCTGCCCAACTTCTGACTTAACAATGTTTATTTAGTAGCTACTATATAAAGGGCACAGGAAATGAAAACTCAGACTCAAGAAGAGCTCGCTTCTCTTGAGCATTCAGAGCTATTGACTCATCACTGTGCCTGCCTTCCCCATCTTCTTACTATTCCTTCCCATCGTGATGCTATCTTTTCTCTCTGTCACTGGCTTCTTTTTCCATTTCTTTTCTTCCAAGTTTTTTCCCCCTTGATATCCGACATATTTCTAAAGACTAATATATTTTCCTTAAAAAGGATGACTATATTTCCAAGTCCTTGCATTTTTCTCTCTGAACTCTCTATCACTTCATATGTTATATGTAAATTACTCAGTACTACGGGGGTGTATAAAAATGAGTATGATATTTATGGAAACACGCATTTACTTATTTATTCAGTAATTATTTATTGAGTGCTTAATGAGTGCTAGACATTATTTGAGACCCTGGAGATACAGACATGATTAAGATGAATGTTCTGTCCTCAAGAACTCACAGTCTAGGGGAAGAGTAAGACACATAAACACAGAAGGGCCTCAGAGGCTTAAGTGAATGACTGTGAAGGAAGGGCTAGCAAATTCATAGAAACTTTTTAGAAGCACATCATGGTCTAACATCACTCCTGTCTTCATCTTAATTTTCTAACATTTGCTAAATTGTAAAATAAATTTTATTTTGCTATATAGTCTGTATCTCAGTATGTATCTCTTCCTGTTTTGTCACGGTATGTGTTATTAATAAATATGATAAATAGAAGTCTATACTCAGGGAAGGTACATTTTGAGGTGGGTGTTGAAAGATGGAGGTTAGGCAGCAAGGAGAAGAAGAGGCAGAAGGTGCAGTAAGTGTAAAAGTATAAGGAGGTGAAAATCTTGGGGGTACTCAGCTAATGATGATAGTTTTTTTTGTGTGTGTGTGTGTGTCTGGGAAAATGGAGTACCTGGAAAGAAGTTGCAAGCAACTACTAGAAGGAAAATAAGTTCTAGTTGTCCTAGGAGATTGGGCCTTATGCTGTGTACAGTTTAAAAAGTTGTAGCCAATGCCAAACAACTTGGAAATAATTTTTCTTTTTTGTTAATCCTCCCTTGTGGATATTTTTTCCACTGATTTTTAGAGAGAGTGGAAGGGAGGGAGAGAGGGGGAAGAAAGGAGGTTTGGAGAAAAGGAAACCCTTACATACTGTTGATGGGATTATAATTGATGTAGCCACTATGGAAAACAGGATGGGAGGTTCCTAAAAAAATAAAAAAGAAACCTACCATATGATGAAGCAATTGTACTTCTGGGTATTTATCTGAAGGAAATAAAAGATATATGCATCCCCCATGTTAACTGCAGCCAAGGTATGGAAATGTGTTCATTGATGAATAAGTGGATAAAGATGTTATATATATAAAGATGTTATATTTATAGATATAAATTATATATAAAATACATATAAATATATATAAAATGTTATAAAATATATATAAATATTATAATATATAAATATTACAAAATATATATATATATAAATATAACATCTTTATATATACTGAGTGGCCAGATTATTATGATCTCTGAACACATAATAATCTGGTCACTCTGTATATTCATGTACTGGGCCTCTAATGTAATATATAATATGTAATATGTAACATATAATATGTTACATGTAATATGTAATATATAACATATAATATGAATATATTATATGAGTATAATATAAATATATTAGAGGCCCAGTGCATGAATATACTGAGTGGCCAGATTTTTATGATTTCTGAATGCATAATCATCTGGCCACTCAGTGTATATGTCATATATATCTGGGACATCCCTCTCAAAAACTGGGACTGCTGGCTGCTAATTGCTCACCTGCCTGCCAGCCTGATCGCCCCCTAACTGCTTCCCTGCCAGCCTGATTGATGCGTAACTGCTCCCCTGCTGGCCTGATTGCTCCCAACTGCCCTCCCCTGCTGGCATGATGGCCCCCAACTGCCCTCCCCTGCCATGATACGGACTCCTCCACAGAATGTAGAACTGTGTGGAGTGGCTGCCAGGCTCCACCTCTGCTGTGTGTGTGGCCATCTTGGGAAAGTCATCTTGTAACTGCTGTCTTGTGATGATGACATGAGGGTGTGATGCCACCTAGGCTATTATTAATATATATATTGAAAGCATAATATGCTAATTAGACTGGACAGCTGAATGATCTTCTGGACATTAGATACCATTCTGGATGTCCTTCTGGACAAAGCTGCAGCGGCAGGGGCCAAGGCAGAGACTGTTAGGGGTAATTAGGCAGGCAGGTGAGTGGTTAGGGGTGATCAGGCAGACAGGCAAACAGTTAGGGGCACTTGGGCAGGCAGGCATAGCATTTAGGAGCAATCAGGTAGGCAAGCAGAAGTGGTTAGGGGCAATCAGGAAGGCAGGTAGAGAGGTTAGGAGCAATCAGGCAGGCAGGCAAGTGGTTAGGAGTGATGAGGCAGGCAGGCAAGGGGTTAGGGGCAATTGGGCAGGCAGGCAGAGGGACTAGGAGTGATGAGGAAGGCAGGCAAGTGGTTTGGGGCGATCAAGCAGGCAGGCAGGCAAGTGGTTAGGGGTGATCAGGGAGGCAGGAGAGTGGTTCTGAGCAATGAGGCAGGCAGGCAGAGTGGTTAGGCATGATGAGGCAGGTAGGCAAGCCAGTGGTTAGGAGCCAGTGGTCCAAGATTGTTAGAGGGATGTCTGACTGCCTGTTTACTCAGAACCAGCAGTAGGACATCCTGCGAGGGGTGAGAAGGTGCAGGCCATGCTGAGGAATCCCAATCCCTGTGCATGAATTTTGTGCACCAGGCCTCCAGTATACATATACATTATCATATGAGTCAGCCATTAAAGAAAAGGAACTCCTGCGTCCTCTTTTTATTTCTGCAGGACTGAGTGCAGGACACTTAACTACCAGGTCACATCGAAGGCCTATGGACTTCCCTCTGGTTCCAAGGACTGCTGGGAAATTAATAGAAGGGACTGACATTTGAGGTGTCATTTTACAGAAGATGAGATAAAGCCCAGCTAATGAGGTTGGCCGTCCTTACACATCCAGCTAGTAAGCAGCAGGGCCAATGCCAAAGTCCATATCTCCTGCCTTCACATTGAAGCATGCTCTCAGCGGCCTCAAAGCTGCTTTCAGCGGCCTGTGCTCCCTCTGGCTGGGGAGGTCCTCATTTGGATTTAGGGCTATTTAAGGGCACTTAGTCCTGATTCTTTGAAATGGTACTTGCGCGTCATCTACTGGGGTCTTTCATTCTGTTGGGCTCAGCCATTTATCGGCATTCTTTTCTGGACAAACTCTTCTTTGCAGTCAGTGGTGCATCTGAACTTCTCAGCTGGCCGATAGCCCTCCCCTGAATAATCCCTTTTCTAACCCCTTCAGCTGCTCAGGGTGAGAACTTAGAAGACCCTTTGGGAAGACTCATGCCATTTTTTGCAAACACCTGCCTCTCCCAGAGCCTAACTTCAAAGGAAGGTTCTGGGAGAATGAAGCTGGAAAAGAAGATCTCACATAACCTCCACCTTCTTAAACCCAATATGTCCCCTGACCTTTTTACAGGCCAAGCTCAGGTCCAAAGAGAGGTCCAACAATCACCTTTGGACTCACATGAGCGTGGTGTGAAGGTCATCAACTGGGTTAGCAACCTAACTTACCACTTCCTCTCACTAACCACTTCCTCTTAAAAAAAAATCCCGGGCTGGCTCTGACAGTAAATAGAGGTGTGAATTTATTCTCTTTGGACTTTAGTTTTCTTATCTCTAGTTTGCTTCAGGTAGGGCAAAGTGAGGAGTACTCTACATGCCATTTAAGTTTTTCAGGTCTACCAAGCTGGTTTCCTCTTCTGACTAGACTGTTATTTCCAGGAAGGCAGAGACTGCTGTATTCATCTTTAGATCTCAATGACCTGGCAGAGTGCAGAATTAATATTATTGAACAAATGGTTAGGTATCTCTCTCCCAAACCCATCCCATGTCACCATTAGAAGAAGCTCCTACAACTATGCATCTTAACATGAGAATTCTCGTGATCTGTCTGCAATGTGTTAAGACATCAATATCTACTGTGTGCATTTTCACTCTCTAAACTACATTGGCATGGATTCTCCTCTTTTTTTTAAAAGATATATTTTATTGATTTTTTTTTTTTTACAGAGAGGGACAGAGAGTTAGAAACATCGATCAGCTGCCTCCTGCATGCCCCCCACTGGGGATGTGCCCGCAACCAAGGTACATGCCCTTGACTGGAATTGAACCCGGGACCCTTCAGTCCGCAGGCCGAAGCTCTATCCACTGAGCCAAACTGGTTTTGGCATGAATTCTCTTCTTAACCTGTC
>PVJN01041666.1:0-18641 GCA_004026805.1 Lasiurus borealis | reverse complement strand
TTTCTGCTCCCTGAATCCAAACATTTGTCAAGGGATCCCATATGTGAACCTCTGATAAAGGATGCCAGTAATAGCCTCCAATGATATACATTGTGGCTGTGGACCTCTGGGAAATCTCTTTATGCATGGGATTCAAAGCATTGTATATGAGAGACCGTATCTTATTTTCCGTTAGTAGGCAGCGTCTTTGGAGGCCTAAAGCTGTTTTTAAATACACTGGATCTATATCTATGTTGATATAGCTTAGGAGATTATACAGGCAGTCAATTCGATTTTCTACATCATAAGCAGTCCACTTAATAACTGGCTCTATGATGGCTTCTTCTTTCCAAACATTGAGGTTCTTTCTGGACAAGATAAAAAGCAGCTTTTCAAAGCTGATTTCCAGGAATTCTTCTTGTTGCCATACTTCCTTAAACCTTGAACACAGAATTCTTTGAGATTCCTTCTCTAGTTCTGGACACACGTGAAATTCTGCAAAGGAGTGCATTCCAATACAGTTATCAATATCCAGATGCCTTACCAAAAACTGCTCACAAGCTTTCTTCACTGAAAGGAACTGCAGCAGATCTGCCGCTTCAAGCAGGCTTTGAACATTTCTTTTCGTTATTTCAATTTGCGAGGTGTATGCATAATTCACAAGACCTTCCAAAATATCATGGTGGATGCCAAAGATTTTTATTTTATTTTTAAATTTTTCTTTCATGTCAGCTGTGAACATGGCCTTAAAATAATTGCTGCAAGCAGCTAAAACAGCTCGGTGACAGTGGAAGATGATGCCTGACGGGCACTGAAGGGTGATATCGGTAAATAATCCATCCAAGTAAAACGTTTTGAATGCATCCAAAAAATCCACTGGATGCGCTGAATCCTTAAAGAGGTAAACATAATCTTCTTGTCCTTTTAGAGCCATGGCTGCAATAAATTAGAAAAACAATAACCGTGTTTCCAATTTCTGAATGATTCCAATCATCAGCATGATTGGCTAGCGCCAAATAAAATCCATAAAACTAGACCGAGTTCAGCATTCTAAATGCAAAATGTGGATGGGAGATTTCGTAATTGAGATGACGGCCAATTTAAATGCAGGGTAGCTCGGAGCCTGAAATGAAGCCCCCGGATTTTTCAATAGTCCTTTGTAGGAAAATAAAAAATTAAAAAAAAATTTTTTTTCTCTACCCCAATGACACAGTCTCCATCTGTCCCAGCAGGCGGTGCAGAGAGACATCCCACTCTGGGCAAACAAAGTGCCCGAGGGGTCACCCCCTTCAACCGCGCGGGGCCGGCCTCGGTTCGATCCCCCATTCGCCTCTGCTGGCTCCCCGGTCGCTGCGGGGCGCCCCGCGAGGAAAGACCAGGGGCGCGCGGGCGGCAGAGGGGGACCCGCGCCGCTGGGAGGGAAGCAGACACCGGAGCGCGGCGCGCCCTCCCCGCGGGGCCGCAGCGGCTCCCGCGCCCCCGCGCCCGGGCCCGTTTCCCGCCCGCGCGCCGCGCCCCGCCCCGCCCCGGGCCTCTGGAGCGGGGGCTCCCGGGGCGCCGCCCGCCGCCCGTCGCGCCGGGTGCCCGGGTCCCGCGGCCCGGGACGCCCCGCAGGTGTGGGGACAGCGCGGCGGGCGGCCCCGCGCTCCGCCGGCCCGGCGCCCGCGCGGCCATTGTCTCCGCGCCTCCGCCGCGGGCTCCGGGGGCGGCGCGGCCTCGCCCTCGCCTTCCCGCGCTCCCGGCCCGCCCGCCCGCTGGCCCCGGCGGCGGGCCCGCTCCGCACCTACCTCCGGCGGCGGCGGCGGCGGCGGCTCCGGGACGGGGGCTCCGGGACGGGGCTGGCCCGCGGGCTAGCGGCGAGCGG
Source organism: Lasiurus borealis (assembly GCA_004026805.1). Classification (NCBI taxonomy): domain Eukaryota; kingdom Metazoa; phylum Chordata; class Mammalia; order Chiroptera; family Vespertilionidae; genus Lasiurus; species Lasiurus borealis. The sequence continues at coordinate 16,798 of PVJN01041666.1, read as the reverse complement.
GGGCGGAGGCGCCGCCGGACCCTCTGACCATCTTTGGAAGCGGCGTGGCGGCGGCTCCTGCGAGGGCAGCTCCAGCGCACAAACGGCGCCTATTTTGGTGCCCCGGCTGCTCCCCGCCTCCCACCCCGCAGCCCCCCGCGGGCCTGGGCGCGGGCCACTCGCGGGGACTCCCGGGTGGCGGGGCGGCGGTGCCCCCGCAGCAGGTGGGCGGCGGCTCTGCCCTCCGCCGGGGTCTCTCTCTCTCAAGCACCTCCGCCCCCTAGCATCCCCCCTCTGGACGCACTGAGGTCCGTCCTGAGTGAAGAGCACGTGCCGGGGCTGGAGCGGGTGCCCTTTACCCTTCTTCCTTCGGGAGCTCCGGCCAGGCCCGCGGTGGAGGAGAAGGGAGAGAAGGCAGCGGAACGCGAGGTTGTCTGATGCTGAGGTTGCCTTCCAAATGCCTGGAGTGGCCGCGGCTTCCCCACGACCGCCCCCCGGCCCCCAGCACAGCGCGCCCGAGGGGGCCCCGGGCTTGCTTCGCGCACCGGGGGTTAACCTGGAAGCTTTGGCACAAACTGGGAGCAAGCAGCCAGGGCCAAGGATTCAGGTTACCGTATTTAGAGCCCGAGGACTCACCCGTCTTCCTCCTGGGGAATAGCCAGTCCAATCACGAAAGGCTGTCCGTGTGCTACTCCAGAAAGTTCATTTTTCTGATCCAACAAAAGCCAGTATCAGCTATTCTCGTGTATCATTCACTTATTTGTAGGATTTTCTTGAGTGCCCCATGGGGCTAGGCACTGGTAGTAGAATGGTGAACACAGCTGTCATAGAGCTTAGATTCTAGCCTTCTTAAGGGAGGAAGGAGACTTGGATGAAAGGTGCCCCAGGGCCGAAACCGGTTTGACTCCGTGGATAGAATGTCGGCCTGGGTACTGAAGGGTCATAGGTTCGATTCCCGTCAAGGGCATATCCATTGGTTGCAGGCACATTCTCAGTAGCAGGTGTGCAGGAGGCGGCTGATCGATGTGTCTCTCTCATCGATGTTTCTAACTTTACCAGAACAGACAAGACTGGTCAAGACTGCCAACTTCCCTGTTTTTACCCCTACTTCCACCTCAGGACCACCAGAGAAAGCCAAATAGACTTCCTAAACCAATGCATGAAATGCCCCCTGTTTCTAGTAGCCCGTCCAGATTGCCCAGGCCAGCAATCTCCAATCAGAGCAGACCTGAGACCTTTCCCTTTTTATCACTCTTATGTAAAACTTTCCCATTCCCATGCCTGTCTGAGCCTCTGACAAGGGCAAGTGTGGGTGACTGACTCTTGCTATAGCAAGATCTGGGGGGAGAAGCTGTTTGTTCTCATTTAGGAGGTTTTAGGTTAATTCCACACGTCAGACCATCTCGACTGAATTATGCGGGATGCTGGTTATGCAGCATCCCCAGACTTCACAGGGATGGAGACCTAGGAACCTGCATGCTAATCAAGGGCATCACGTGATTCTTCTTTTGCAATTGGAAGAATGTATGCTGGCCCTAGCCAGTTTTGCACAATGGATAGAGCATCAGCCTGTGAACTGAAAGGTTCCAGGTTCGATTCTGGTCAAGGGCACATGCCTGGGTTGTGGGCTCAATCGGGAGACTTGCAGGAGGCAGCCAATCCATGATTCTCTCTCATCATGAATGTTTTTCTCTTTCCCTCTTCCTTCCTCTCTGAAATCAATAAAAATATTCTTTTAAAAAAAGAAGAATGTATGCTGAACCCCAAATGGAAGAAAAATGAAAGGTTTAAAATCCCAACATCTGGTAAACAAATTTAGTAGAGAGAAAAACATAAATGAGATTTAGTTTCAGGCTTCAATTTCATCTCTGCCATTTATCTAACATGTAACTTTAAACGAGTTACTAATCTTCTCTGATCCTTCATTTTCTGATCTGTAAAACACACACAGGAACATAACATAAGGTTATTGGAAAGATAAAATTAAAAATATGAAAGCACTTAGGATGTGGCATATAAATGTTAGTTAGCTATTATAATGTAAGGATATTTAAAACCTCAATTAGGAAATTAGTATTCTTTTTTTTAACAATGAAAAATAGCATGTAATTAAAGGCTTACTGGTTCCAATTACAAATCTCGTACAAATTCAGGTACTGATCTGAGTGAAGAGGCTCAAGAATTGTTCCTGGGATAGAGGATGTCATCTGAGTTTAAGAGATGAAATATCCTCTCCAAGCAATCTGCAGAAATACAGGGACCCAGGTCTCCCCAGCTTTCCCTCCCTCTGTCTTCTGATACTATCTTTTTCTTCAGAAACAGACTCTTTCTGTTTCTGGACTTCAAGGCTCTTTCAATGCCATATACCTCTTGGAGATCTTGCCTTCTTTAAACAACCTATAGCACTTTTCACATGTTATTTATGATACCTACATTGTTAATTCTAATTTTGGACATCTCTTTTAGGGATTATCTAATCTTTTTTTTTATTATTAAATCTTTATTTTCAGATTACTACATTTGTTTCTCTTTTTTTCCCCTCCATAGGTCCCCTCCACCTGGCTCCCACCCCTCTCTCTACCCTTACCTCCACCCCATTGATGAGTCCATAGGTGTGATTTTTGTCCAGTCAATCCCTGTACACCCCTCCTCCCTTTCCCCCTGAGAATTATCAGTCCACTCCCTTTCTGTGCTCCTGATTCTATTATATTCACCAGTTTATTCTGTTCATCAAATTTTTAATTCACTTAATTTTTAGATTCACTTGTTGATAGATATGTATTTGTTGTTCATAATTTTTTATCTTTTACCTTTTTCTTCTTCCTCTTCTAAAAGAGTACCTTTCAGAATTTCATTTAATACTGGTTCTGAGTTGATGAACTCCTTTAGCTTTTTCTTATCTGTGAAGCTCTTTATCTGCTTTTCAATTCTGAATGATAGCTTTGCTGGACGGAGTATTCTTAGTTGTAGGTTCTTGCTATTCATCACGTTGAATATTTCTTGCCATTCCCATCTGGCCTGCATCGTTCTGTTGAGATATCAGTTGACAGTCCTATGCGTGCTCCCTTGTAGGTAATGAACTGTTTTTCTCTTGCTGCTTTTAATATTCTCTCTTTATCTTTTGTTCTTGGTATTTTAATAATGATGTATCTTGGTGTAGTCCTCTTTGGATTCCTTTTATATGAGGTTCTGTGTGCTTCCTGGACTTGTTAGTCTATTTCTTTTACCAGATGTGGGAAGTTTTCAGTTATTATTTCTTTATATAGATTTTCAGTATCTTGCTCTCTCTCTTCCTCTGGCACCCCCACAACTCTGATGTTGGTACACTTGAAGCTGTCCCAGAGGCTCCTTACATTATGTTCACATTTTTGGATTCTCTTCTCTTCTTGCTTTTCCAGTTGAGTGTTTTCTGATTCTTTATATTTCAGATTTTTTACTTGATTCTTGCCTTCCTCTAGTCTGCTGTTAGGTCTCTGTATAATATTTTTTATTTCAGACAGTGTATGTTTAATTTCTAGTTGGTCCTTTTCCATCTCTAGTTGGACCTTTTCCATCTCTAGTTGGTCCTTTTTCATCTCCTCTTGGGTCTCGCTAAATTTATTCAACTTTTCTAGGATATTCTTGAAAAACCTTATAAGTGTGGTTTTGAACTCTATATACAATTGTTTGTTTTCCTCCATCTCTTTTGTTTGTGATCCCTTCTCTTGTCTCAGCATTTTCACTATGCCGGGAGAACTTCTGTGTTGGATTCAGCCTTATGATACCAGACTTGCAAAACTGCAGAAGCCTCTCTATTGAGCTTGGGATGGGTGGAGTCTCAGGGCTTAAGGCACCACCTTGCCTTCCAGTCGGCCCCGCCCTCCGAGGCCCCTGAGTCTCATGTGACTGGCTAATCACCAGAGTGGTCCCTGTGCGCACTTGGGCGCTTTCTCTCACAGTGCCTCTAGACTGCTGCCCCTCTGGCTCCCTGCCTACGGACTATATGAGTCTGAGTCCCCCAGGTTTTGGCCAAAACCAGGGTTTAGTTGAGTTAGAAATGACGCAGCTGAGAGGGTCTGTCTCCTTCCCACTTGTGAAAGCCACCAGCACAATCAGCAATCTGTCCTCCGCGCAGTGCTGTGCGCGCTACCAGACCTCTGATCTTTTGCGACTCCCCTAAATTTCCGTGCACTTCTCCCTTTTCACAGTCCAAACTCCTCCCATATGAGTTTTGGCTGGATCTGGGGTTTAGTGTCATAGGATAAGGGGTTCAATGCTGTAGAGAGTCTCCATTTCCCTCCCGCCAGAGAAAGCCAGCCAGGTTCTCCAGCACCCGCTCTCTCAGGTGTGCATCTCTGTACCTCAGCTTTTTGCAGCTCCTCTGGTTCTCTGTTCACCCCTCTCTTTCCTTCTAGTTGTAGAATTTCCACTCAGCCAGCTTTCCTGTGGTTCTGGATGCTGTCTGTTCTGTCTTTTAGTTGTAGTTTTGAAATTGTTGTGTGAGGCAGCAGTGTAGGTGTTTACCTATGCCGCCATCTTGGATTCTGCTTTGTGAATCCAAATCTTAAAGAGATAAAGAGCCACCCTGGGGATGAAGCATAAACAACTCTTGGCAGATTTCAAGCTTGGCATGGAGTTTGATGCCGTTTGACATCACACTTTGCTTTTCAAAAGACACCTGGTCTAGAAATAACAATTTTATTTGTTTATTGCTTTTACCTTACTAGTACATCTTTCCACTAAGTATTGCCGTGTCATTAAATGTTTGATATGCCAATGGTGATATGATTATTGATGTCTGTAAGTGGCAGTTATCTACAGAAAATTTTGTACATTTTGCACACTGGATCCAACAAGTTACTATTAAGTAAAAAATAGTGGGTATAATTTAGATGGCCACAACATAGAGCTCTGTAGGTCATGCATGGCACAATTCATTCCACACAAGTTGAGTGCAATGTGAACAATGTGCTGGTTGTACAGTACACAACCAGCATAAGTATATGTGTCTGCCCGGAAGTTGATGTGTCTTGGAAAAATCTTTTTGGCATGGTTCCCAGAAAATAAGAAAGTAAACATTCCTTTTTTATTATTATTTTAACAAATTTTAAATATATATATATTTTTTAATTGATTTCAGAGAGAAAACAAAAGGGAGACAGAGACAGAAACATCAGTGATGAGAGAGAATCATTGACCGGCTGTCTCCTGAAAACCCCCCACTGGGGATGGAGCCCACAACCCAGCATGTGCCCTTGACTAGAATCAAACCTGGGACCTTTCAGTTCGCAGGCCAACTCTATCCACTGAGCCAAACTGGTTAAGGCGGAACAAATTTTTAATTACACTTGACATTCAGTATTATTTTACACATGGCATCATGCATATTTGTTACAATATCCCTGGCTATATTCCCTATGCTGTATTCTACATTCTTGTGACTATTTAGTAACTATCAATGTGTACTTCTTAATCCCTTTGCCCTTTTCAGCCAGCCCCCAACTCCCTGTCCCTCTGGTAACCATCAGTCTGTTCTCTGTATCTATGAGTCTGTTTCTGTTCATGTATTTTATTCTTTAGAGTCCACATATAAGTGAAATAATATGGCATTTGTTTTTCTCTGTCTAATTTCATTTAGCATGATACTTTAGAGGTCCATCCATGTTGTTGCAACTGATAAGATTTATGGCCAAATACTATTCCATTGTATATATGTATCATTTCTGCTTTATCTATTTGTCTCTCAAGGGGCACTTGGTTGCTTCCATATCTTGGCTATTGTAAATAATCCTATATAACAAAAGGCTAATATGCAAGGGGGCGGATGCTCAATGCAGGGGCTGCCCCCTGGTGGTCAGCGCACTCCTACAGGGGAAGTGCTGCTCAGCCACAAGCCAGGCTCATGGCTGGCAAGCGCAGGGGCAGTGTGGAGGAGCCGCTCCCACTTCCACAGCAGTGCTAAGGATGTCCCATTGAAGCTTAGGCCCGCTCCCCTAAGCCATCAGTCAGACATCTCCCAAGGCAGTGGTTCTCAATCTTTCTAGTGCTGCAACCTTTGAATACAGTTCCTCATGTTGTGGTAACCCCCAACCATAAAATTATTTTCGTTGCTACTTCATAATTATAATTTTGCTACTGTTATGAATCGTAATGTAAATATCTGTGTTTTCTGATAGTCTTAGGCAACCCTGCTAGCAGTTCTCAACCCATAGGTTGAGAACTATTGGTCATAAGGTAGTTCTATTATCATTTTACATAGTGGTTGCACCAATTTGCAATTTCACCAACTGTGCATGAGGGTTCTCTTTCCTCCACATCTTCTCCAACACTTGTTGTTTGTGGACTTATTGGTGATAGCCATTCTGAAAGGTGTGATGTGATATCTCACTATGGTTTTGATTTGCATTTCTCTAATGATTAGTGACATTGAGCATGTTTTTCATATTTCTGTTGGCCATCTGCATGTACTCTTTGGAAAGTGTCTATTTAGATCCTCATGCCCATTTTTCAATTGAATTGTTTTTTGGTGCTGCGTTGTATGAGTTCTTTATAAATTTTGGATACTAACTCCTTGTGAGATGCATCATTGGTGAATATCTTTTTCCATTCAATACACTGACTTCGTTTTGATGGTTTTCTTTGTTGTAAAAAAAAAAAACTTTGTTTGAGGTAGTCCCACTTGTTTATTTATTTTTTTCTTTAGTTCCCCTTGCCCAGATGAGATATATCAGAAAAAATATTACTAAGAGCAATGTTTTCTTCTAGGGATTTTGTAGTTTTGGGAATTACACTTAGGTCTACTGGTATAATCCATTTTGAGGTGTTTCTTTAAAATATGGTTTAAGAAGGTGGTCTAATTTCATTTGTAGCATGTTTCTGTTCAATTTTTTCAACACCATTGTGTGTTCTTGCTTCCTTTGTCATATATTCTTTGGCCATATAGGCAGGGGTTTATTTCTGAGATCCCCATTGTTTCATTTATTTATGTGTCTGAGTTTTATGCCAGTACCATTCTGTTTTGATTACTATAGTTTTTTGTATAGTTTCAAATCAGGTAGCATGATACCTCCAACTTTCTTCTTCTTTCTCAAGATTGCTGTGGCTACTTGGGGTCTTTTGTGGTTTCATATAAATTATTGCATTATTTGTTCTAGTTCTGTGAAAAATGCCATTGGTATTTTGGTGGAGATTGCGTTGGATTTATGGATTTGGAGAGATGTAAAGGACGTGGTAGAGCTTCACAGGTAAAGGGAATAATGTGGCAGTAAGGGCAGCGGATTCATGAGGCAGCTGGCCTGATGAAGTAAGTAAAGGAGAATGATGTGAAGAAATTTGTGTTTGGGCCCTGGCCATAGATTCAGGAAAAAAATCAAACTCAATTGGTTAGCTTTGAAACCTACCCATATATTAGCTAAAACCCTCTTACAAAGCTTTATTCCAATATATTCCCCACTTTCAACCCTTAAGTTAGGCCAGCTGCCTCATCACTATGTCACAAATCTGATGTCCTCACTCCTACATTATTCCCTTTACCTGGGACGCTCTACCAAGTCCTTTCCATCTCTCTAAATCCTTTCCATCATTTAAGGTATGGATCACAAACCACTTTTCTAAAAAAGCTTCTCTTATATTTCAGTTAATCAATTCAATGAATACAAAACACAATGCTGTCTGGTCATCTAGTCTTTCCTTGACCTAATAAGTACTTTCTGTTTGTGCTGATTACTAAGATGCTTTATGAAGCATACTTTGGTATTTATACATTACATATGTACATTTCCCACTACCTCTTCAATCAAGTTTTAAGTTCTTTGAAGGGGACATCATTCTCTGTAAGACATAGATCTACACTTCTTATCCTTCCACAGGTTTCTGTCTTATTTGTGTGTGTGTGGGAGGTGCTTTTAGTAGGAACCCCAAAAATATTTGTTGAATGAAGTATTTTAGTTCTTAAAATTGTGCAATAAGATCTTTCTCTGGCTTTAAATGTGAATAGGCTAAGTTGTTAATAGATCCCTGAAAGAATATACTTAAATATTGAACCGAGAATAAAATATTGCTTGACCAGGTTGTGAAGAGTTATGATTTTGACATGTAACAAGATCCAGAATATAAATGTAGATTGATATAATAAATGTGAATGATCAAGTTTTCCATTTTGGATTAATTATAAAATCTTATGTGGCAAATAGTAGTTTAATTGTCAATATGTTTTACTAGTTGTTTAGATATATAAAAAGAAAACACTAATATTTTACTAAGTGATGTCTTCCATATATGGGAGTTTCTAAGAATTTCTGTGTTGGGAAACATCTATGTTAGTATTTTGTTTCCATATGAACCGTCATCACACAGACATCACCAGACTGTATGGCATAAACAAGTAGGATAGATTTAGCTTTTGGCCTGGATTATATTTATAAGCCTTTATAAAGCATATCAAAACATTTGTCCACAACAGAACTATCACACTGCTTGCCTAAAAAAGAACCCCAACCGAGTGCACAAGATGACAGTATTAGGTAAAACAAGATAGTCAATTCCCTTCAACTGGTCTCATTGAAGATGTGCTGTGGGGTTACTAGGTCAGTAAAGGACTCCTCTCATCTCCTGAAAAAAAGCATATCTGATAATAGGAAGTGAAGTGGCTATAAATTCCAGTCCTGCTCACACTATTAATAGAGCTACTCTATCCTGTATGGTGCCTGCCTGCAGTTGCCCTGTTGCTTGCTATATTAGCCATCTCTTGAAGCTATTTATGAGACCATAAAGGAAAATTTACTCTAACATGCCTTTATAAATTTACTCTAACATGCCTTTATAGCTAGTATAAACCAGGAGCAAAAAAAGTAAAATGTTGTAAAAGTAAATAAGGATGTGGGCATATCAGATAATATTTTTAAAAAGTAGAATAAAGCCAAAACCGGTTTGGCTCAGTGGATAGAGTGTTGGCCTGCGGACACTCCAAGAGCATGTACCTTGGTTTCGGGCACATCCCCAGTAGGGGGTGTGCAAGAGGCAACTGATGTTTCTCTCTCATCGATGTTTCTAACTCTCTGTCCCTCTCCCTTCCTCTCTGTGAAAAATCAATAATATATATATATATTTAAAAAGTAGAATAAAGATATAATTATAACTTGTACTGTATTACAAAAAATTATACTTGCACTACTACAAAAGCAGATTTAACCTAAAAGATGTGTGCCACAATCATATAACACCTGGGTGGAAAAGAAGCCTAATATGTATCTAACATAGGTAGGATGTGATTAAGTTAGGCATAAAAATATTCAACAGATGGTGATTGCTGTGCTGTGACAAGGCTGTGGACTTGTCGATAAGAAAATTTTTATATGGAAAAAAATATTTTGGACCTATGGCTTTAAGAGTAGCAGTATTTAATTAACCCTAGTCAGTTTAGCTCAGTGGATAGAGCATCGGCCTATAGACTGAAGGGTCCCAGGTTCGATTCTGGTCAAGGGCACATGCCTGGGTAGGAGGCATGCAGGAGGCAGCCGATCAGTGATTCTCTCCCATCGTTGATGTTTCTATCTCTCTATCCTCCTTTCCTCAGAGAGAGGGGGGGGGGGGGGGGGGGGGGGGGGGGGGGGGGGGGGAGGGAGGAAGGGAGGGAGGGAGAGGGCGAGGGGGAGAGAGAAGCAGTATTTAGTATGTACAATTGCTATATCTTCACTTGATCAACATTTTCACTGTGCTCTGGGCCTTACAAATTATGTAATCATCCCTTCTAAGCTGCACAGCTCTGGACCATTCACTGGCAGATGGTTGTGGGCTATGCTCTAGCTCTCAGGAAGTTTTCTTTATTTCTTTAAATTTGTTTTTCTTCTTTAAAAATGTGCAGTCATATTATAAAAATTAGAAAATAAGTTAGCAGAAAAATTAAATCATCCTCAAAACTCTGAAAGGCAGAGACATTTTAACTAGCATCTCTTTATTCTCTGACTAGACACCATGTTTGGTGTCTAGTCAGAGAACAAAAAATGATTAATTACTTTATAGTATAGTATAAATTGTCAAGCACGTAAGTTATAAAAAAGGTGTGCATGTGAAAAGTAGACTATTCCCTGAGAGATGGTATTTGCTATTATATTAACTTTCCATTACTATATAACAAACTACCACAAATTTAGCAGTTTAAAACAACACAAATATATTACCTCACAGTTTCTGCAAGTCAAAAATCTGAACATAGTGTGACTGGGTTCTCTGTTAAGGGTCTCACAGGCTGAAACCAAGCTGAACTGTGTTTTTCATCTAGGTCCGCTTCCAAGCACACATGGCTGTTGGTAGAATTCTTTTCCTTGAAGAATTATAGGATTGAAGTCCCAGTATATTACTGATTTTTTACAGAGAGTAAGGGAGAGGGATAGAGCTAGAAACATCAATGAGAGAGAGATATCGATCAGCCGCCTCCTGCATGCCCCCTACTGGGGATGTGCCCATAACCAAGGTACATGCCCTTGATAAGAATCGAACCGGGGACCTTCCAGTTCACAGGCTGAGGTTCTATCCACCGAGCCAAACCCTGGCAAAGTCCCTGTTTCTTTGCTGGCTGTCAAACCAGGGCTGTTCTTGGTTCCTAAAGGTTGTCCACATTACTTTGCTTACTACATGCCTCTCTCCATCTTTAAACCCACAATGGCCTGGTAGAGTCTTCGTGTGCTATGAATCACTGACTCCCTCTTCTGCTACTAGCTAGAACAACTCTGCTTTTAAAGGGCTCGTGTGCTTAAGTCAGGTCTACCCCAATAATCTCCCTTCTGTAAAACAACCTAATCATAGTAGTAAAATGCATCAAGATCACAGTACCTGGGATTACTCATGGCATGTATACCAGGGAGTGGGAAATCTCTGGGGGCATTTTAGATTCTGCCCACCGAGATAGGAGGTTCCTCCTTCTCTATCCAATTCTATTATGACTTTAATATTTAAGTCTTCTTCAATTCACAATTAACTCTAATATATCTATTTTATAAGCTCACATTTTAGTATGGTAAAAAACATCCATAAGGAAATTGCCTGTCATTGGGAGAAATATAAGGATTCTTTTGTTTACAAAGGAAATATTTTAGAGAACAAGAATCTTACATTTTAATAAGCCTAGTGTGTATCAATATATTTGTTTCATACAACCTAATGAATAATAAACCATATGTTCAATTTAGATGTTTATATTTTAAAATAAAGATTAAGCCCGGCTGGTGTAGCTCTGTGATTGAGCATTGACCCATGAACCAGGAGGTCATGGTTCAATTCTTGGGGCGGGGGGTGGAAGGGCATGCAGGAAGCTGCTGATCAATGATTCTCTCTCATCACTGATGTTTCTGTCTCTCTCTTACTCTGTCTTCCGCTCTGAAACAAAAACAAACAAATAAACAAATAAATATTAAGACCAGATTATCTAGAAATAATCAAAATAAGATTTAGGCCCTAGCTGGTTTGGCTCAGTGGATAGAGCATCAGCCTGTGGATGGAAGGGTCCTGGGTTCGATTCCAGTCAGGGGCACATGCCCAGGTTGTGGCCTTGATCCCTAGTAGAGGGCATGCAGGAGGTAGCTGATTCCCTTTCATCATTGATGTTTCTCTCTATTTCTCTCCCTTCCTCTTTGAAATAAAAATATATTTTTAAAAAATAAGATTTAGGAAATATTAACACAATATGATGCAACCAATATTTTTCACAAATATCACAATATTAATATCCATATATGAAGTACTCAGAAAAAGAGGTAAGAACATAAGACCCTACAGATAAATGAAATAAGAACATAACAAACATTAAAAAAAAATCCCACAATAACATGGAAATAGAAATGATTTAGTTTATTGATTTTTAGAGCGGGAGAAGAAACATCCCTCGCACCCCACCAGAGATTGAGCCCACAACCCAGGGGAATGCCCTAACCTGGAATCGAAGCAGCAAACTTTTGGTGCATGGGACGATGCTCAACCAACTGAGCCACACCAGCCAGGGTTTATTATATCTACAAATTCTTTGACTCCTTCAAAAAGGAAGTCTAATTTCCCTCTTTTTGAGCATGAGCTTGACTTAGTGCTCTCTTTTAACAAGTAGAATATGGCAGAAGTAATGGTATGCGACTTCTAAAAGGAGAAAGGCATAGTAGTTTTCTCTTTGCACTCTCTCTTGGATAGCAGCTCACTTGGCAGGAAACCATGGCTTTAGGACATTCAACCAGCTCTTTGGAGAGGCCCATGTGGCTGGAAATTGAGGCTTCCTGCCAACAACCAACAATAAAATGAGACTTTGTGATAACAACCAATGAGTAACTGAGGCCTCCTGCCAAAAGGCATGCGAGTAAGCCATTTTGCAAGCAGAGCCTCAAGCCCTAGTCAAGCTTTCATATGAATAGTGCCTAGCACATAACTTGACTCATTTCAGATCCTGAGCCAGAACCCAGTTAAGTGCTCTGAAATTCCTGATCCATAAAACCTGTGAGATAATTAACATTTAGTTTTAAGCTGTTAATTTTTTTTAAGCTGCTCAATTTTGAGGTGATTTACTCTGCATCAAAGTTATAGTCAACTACCAAAGTTTACTCAAGAAAAACCACACAACCTGAATAGCCCTATATCTATGAAAGGTATTTAGTAGTTAAACACCTTCCAAGGAAAAATCCAGGCCTAGATGGCTTTATTATAGAATTCTTCCAAATATTTAAGAAATAGTACCAGCTATTAGTTTAATTGTTGCTCCTTTCAATGTCTTTTTTTTTTTTTTTTTCCTGGCATCTTTAGGCTTTTTCCATCTTCGGTTAGCAGCAGTTTTACAGTGATGTGACTTCATGTGGTTTTCTTTTGATCCTGTTTAGGGTTCCTAAGGAATCTTGAATGTGTGGTTTGATGTTTTTCATTGCTTTTGTGAAATCTTCAGTCATTATCTTTTAAAATACGGCTTTTTTTTCTTTGTCCTTTCTTTCTGGACACTGATTTACTATGTTAGATCTCACTGTATATTCTATGTCACAGATATTTTGCTAACTTCTGTATTTTCATTATTTTGTCTCTCTCTGCCATCATTCTGGATATTTTCTTTTAACTTATGTTCATTCATTAATTCTCTCTTCAACTATGCCTGTTCTGTTGTCAAATCCATCCATCGATTCTAATTTCAGCCATGGTAATTTTCGGCCCTACTATTCCCATATATTTTTAAAATATAGCTTTCAAGTCTTTGCCCAAGCTCTCCTCAGTTTGTGTCTGAAAACTGCAATATCTTAATATCCCACAGATCTGTTTAAATGGAAACTTCTGCTGGTATTGTTTATTGGTGTGGCTTTTTATGGTGTCCTATGGTGTACTTGCAAACCTTTATAGATTTATTTTGAGGCGTACTGCATCAATTTTCTATTGCTGCATAACAGTATTACCAGAAACTAATGTCTTAAAACAAAACATTTTTATCAACTTAGGTCCTATGGGTGAGTAGTCGAAGCACAGCTCCACGGGAGACTCCATTTTGGGGTTTCCCATATCTGCAATCAAAATGTCAGCTGTGGTCTCAGCTAAGGTTCCACTGGCAAAGGATCCACTTTAAAGCTCACATGATGGCAGCATATAATTCCTTGCAGACTGCTGAGCCAAGCACCTACTTCTTGCTAACTGTTGGCCAGAGGCCATCCTCGGTTGTTTTTCATGAGCCCTCTCCAAAGGCCAGTTCATAAAATGGCAGCTTGCTTCCAAGTTAACAAGGGAGAGTTCAGTAAGATGGGCATTAGAATGTGATATAATCACTTATACATAATCATATAGACCTCATCATCTCTGTGGTATCCTATTGATTAGAAGTCATATTTCTCCCTCTCCACACACAAGGCATACCAGTTATAGGGATTGTGGAGGGCCACTTTGGAGTCTGTCCACATTCTTAGGATGTTAACATCCTTTTGATAGAATTTAAATTTGTTTCTGCCGAGCACCTTGGAGCTCTAAAAAAAAAAAAAAATCTTAGATAATCTCAATCCAGTTTCAGGGACTAAGAATATTTAAAGCTAAGCTGCCATTTCTGCGTAAGTATGCTCATTTCTGGATCATTGTTACTCCAAATGAGCAATTCTTTTTTTTTTTAATATATTTTATTGCTTTTTTTTAGAGAGGAAGGAAGAGGGATACAGAGTTAGAAACATCAATAAGAGAGACATTGATCAGCTGCCTCTTGCACGTTTCCTACTGGGGATGTGCCCGCAACCAAGGTACATGCCCTTGACCGGAATTGAACTGGGACCTTTCAGTCTGCAGACCGATGCTCTATCCACTGAGCCTACCGGTTTCGGCCAAATGAGCAATTGTTACTTGTTTTGAAATTGTTACTCAAAGGGGAAAGGTTTATCACTGCAGGCCTCTTCCCTGTGGTAGTGTAATATTGTCAAAATAACCACTCAGCATCTCAGACAATAATTAAAGAATTAGCCAACACTTTTAGGAAAAAGTAGCTTGCCTACTTGGGTTTCTGTGCTTTGGTAGCAATTGTCTATTATTATCAGCTCTCTCAAGACTTTAAACAAATGTTTTAAATTTTTTGTTTAGCTATCAGCTTTTCTAGATGTGTTCTTTAGAAAACCTGGTCTAAATTACTTGACCTACCATTATAATAAAAAAAAAAAAGTCTTACCTCTAGTAGAGAAATAATAATCTATAAATGTGTTTAAACATAATCTAACCTGTTAAAGATTTATTTTTTCAACCTGAAAGAATGAATTACAACCTACCCATTTCCCCCCAGTAAATTATATTGAGCTTTTCTATTTCTGGAGCTTTCCATGGTGGAAAATAAAAATTCAAATATTTTACACAATGGATATAACACAAAAGCCTAGAAATTAGCACGAAATTATAAACCTTTTTACATCACTTGCTATTTTGCTAACATTCTACATGAATCAGTATTTTAAATATTGAGTATTTCTACAAATTACATATTATATCACTCAAGACTGGACAGAAATAATACACTGATTAAACCAGTATACTGGAGTTATAGTTGTGATACTGATATGTTTAAAATATTTGAGAAACATTGATTTGTATTTAATTTTAAAAGGAAAGTCTGGAATTGATGAAAACTTGGGTAATAGATACTGCACCCCTACCTTTAAAATACACTAATTTGGATGCTAGCTAGTTTGGCTCAGTGGATAGAGCATCAGCCTGCAGACTGAAGGGTCCAGGGTTTGATTTCCACCAAGGATACATGTCCAAGTTGTGGGCACATGTCCAAGTTGCAGGCACATGTCCAAGTTGCAAGCACATGTCCAGGTTGCAGGATCGACCCCCAGTAGGTAAGGGGTGTTCAAGAGGCAGCCAATCAATGATTTCCTCTTATCATTGATGTTTCCTATCTCTCTCTTCCTCTCTGAGATCAATAAAAATATATTTAAAAAAAATACACTGATTTGGGAATAGAACATTATATATATATATATATATATATATATATATATATATATATATATATTTGAGCTATGTGAATAAAGCATCAGGTTTATTTTTAAGATCTACAAATATTCAAATAAATATTGAAGAAAGTAAAATATATGACTATTTTTTCTGAAGAGAATCACCTATCAACCACCTTTGGTAGCGACCACTAGTTGCACTTACCTTAATTCTATGCTCCTCTTTTTTTCCACTGTTTTCCAGGCATATGGCCATCTGGAATAAAAACTATATTTTTCATCCTTCTTTGCAATTAGGTGGGGGCATTGTGACCGAGTTTTGGCCAATGCAACTTAAATGAGTATGCAATTCACTTCCTTCCTTCTTGCTGGCCATAGAATGTCAATATGAGCTTGAATAACAATCTTGTATCATGAGTTGGTAGCCAAGTGCTGAAATTGGTAGAGCAAAATAGCAGCCTGATGAGATACTTACCTCTGTAATTCTTTATGTGAGAGGGAAAAAAAATCTTTTTTTTTAAACCATTGGCATTCGGGATTTTAGTTTTATGCTGCTGAACGCCATCTTAACTGGTACACATTTCAATTGTTGGCATATTACTCCTTTATTAGAACTTGCAAATGAGAAATTATTTCAACACCCGAAGACCAAACTACAACACAAGATTCCATAGGCTCAAGATTTTGAGACATTCTGGAAAGAGTTTTCTGTAAAGTATATCCTTTCCGTGGCATGGCAATATCATTTTTCTTTAAAAAGGTTATTGGGCAAAGATCATTTCCACCATCACCTATATAAACAATCTGTGTATAATTCACTCCTTGTTGTAACTGTTTATCTATAAATTCTACCAAAACTACATTTTTGCAAAGGTTTTTGGGGCACCTATTGCAAGAATGAGCGTGATAATTTTCCACAGTGAGATGACCACTGCCATCAAAAGCTGCTGGATTTGTAAATACTTCATCAAATACATCCTGAAAATTGGTAGCTTCTAAAATCCAATCAATGAAGACAGAATTTGAATCTGAAATAATGATGCAATCAAATTTGTCCTTGTTCTTTCTTACAAAGTTTAAAAGCTCCACCATCCCTGGAGTGAAAGGCATTGATGTCATTGTTCTTTTCATTTCATCTTTTCTTACACCTTCCTCTCCCAAATACTTAAAGACTCTGCCCATAAATTCTGTCCAAAATCCTTTTTTGTAAGAATCCTGTAGTTCTTTAGGAAGCTTTTTCTCTGGTGCACATTGTACAATCCAGGTGTCACTATTGTCATCAATGATTGTATTGTCAAAGTCAAAAACCAGCAAAATTTTCATGGTTCCAAACAGATTTAGGTTACCCTGAAAAAGAAGAAATATTATTCCCTAAGTACTCTGTTTTACATATATAGCTATTATTT
>PVJN01041665.1:0-18643 GCA_004026805.1 Lasiurus borealis | reverse complement strand
GGAGCTGGGTGGAGGGGTACTATGGAGGGGAAAAAAAGAGAAACAAATGTAATAATCTGAATAATAAAGATTTAATTTAAAAAAAAAATAAAACATAATGATTAGAAATAGAAGAAAAAAAAAAAAAGAAAGAAAGAAAAAACCCCACTCAACTGGAAAAGCAAAAAGAAAAAGGAATCCAAAAATTGGAAGATAGTGTAAGGAGCCTCTGGGACAACTTAAATGTACCAACATCAGAATTATGGGGGTGCCAGAAAAAGAGAGAGAGCAAGATACTGAAAACCTATTTGAAGAAATAATGACAGAAAACTTCCCACACCTGGTGTGGGACACAGAACCCCAAACAAAAGAAATCCAAAGAGGACCACACCAAGACACATCATAATTAAAATGCCAAGAGCAAAAGACAAAGAGAGAATATTAAAAGCAGCAAGAGAAAAACAGTTAATTACCTACAGGGGAGAACCCATTCTACTGTCAGCAGATTTCTCAATAGAAACTATGCAGGCCAGATGGCAGTGGCAAGAAATATTCAAAGTGATGAATAGCAAGAACCTACAACCAAGATTACTCTACCCAGCAAAGCTATCTTTCAGAATTGAAGGGCAGATAAAGAGCTTCACAGATAAGAAAAAACTAGAGGATTTCATCAACACCAAACCAATATTATATTAAAGGTACTCTTTAAGAAGAGGAAGAAAAAGAAGGTAAAGATAAAAATTATGAACTACAATATGTATCTGTTAACAAGTGAATCTAAAAATTAAGTGAATTAAAAATCTGATGAACAGAATAAACTGTATAGGGAGAGACTGGACAAAAATCATACACCTATGGATGAAGACAATGAGGGGGGAGGTAAGGGCAGAGGGAGGGGTGGGAGCTAGGTGGAATGGAGCTATGGGGGAAAAAAGAGAAACAAATGTAACAATCTGAACAATAAAGATTTATTAAATAAAAAAATAGAGATCTGCAAAATGAGGAAGAGAAGTAGACATATTAGAAAATTAGAGGCCCAGTGCACAAAATTCATGCATGGGTAGGTCCGTTAGACCAGTCTGTGCCCTTAGGAGATGTCTAATTGCTGGTTTGTGAGAGGCAATCAATGGGCCCTCGCTGGCTGGCCCCACCCCCTGAGCATCATTGCCAGTCACCTCCCTCTCAGGGCAGGGTAGTAGGGGGCAGTTGCTCCTGCATTGAACGTCTGAGCCCTGTGATCAGTGCATGTCATAACAACCGATCGTTTTA
Source organism: Lasiurus borealis (assembly GCA_004026805.1). Taxonomy (NCBI): domain Eukaryota; kingdom Metazoa; phylum Chordata; class Mammalia; order Chiroptera; family Vespertilionidae; genus Lasiurus; species Lasiurus borealis. The sequence goes on along the minus strand of PVJN01041665.1, from coordinate 17,395 downwards.
CCATTTGGTCGATTTGGATATTAGGGTTTTATTATATAGGATGGGAAATTATTGATCCTGAAAAGTGAAATTTCTCCTCAAAGTCTCAAAGTGAGTCAGCGACTAGTTTAAAAAGAGAAGAAGATCCTCTGAACCTTGGTTTGGGCTAGCCATGCATGATATGGGAAAAATAGAAGTAAATTAGCATTAAACAACCTAAGGATTAAAATACTCCTTGAGATATACAGTCAGAGTAAAGTACAGATGAAATGTTCTTTACATCTTAGATATATAGATGAAAAGGCAAATAAGAAGAGGAGTTTCTTCTTCCTCATGTTTCAAGACCTTCCTCCTAGTTGGAGCCAGTAGAAAGGCATTTTTGGGCATCCTATAAGCCTCACCCAAATGCTAATCATCGTATTTTTCTTTATAAAATTAGGCTTGACATATAAAATGAACTAGGAAGCAACATGGTACGTAAAAAATTGGATTTTCTAATGCAACTGCTTTTTGCTGTGTGTTTTGTACATGTTATTCAATTTTCTGAGCTTCAATTTCTTCATAGGTAAAAGGAGAATATTAATAATCCAACTATAGTGCCCACTCCATAGGGTTGTGTTAGAACTACAAAGTGTTAAATTGCACAAAACTGTGCTTGGCAAAAGAAGGGAGGAAGAGAAATAGGAAGGGAGGGAGGGAAACCTAAAGAACTAGAACTTTTACAAAATAATCTTAGGGAACAAACCCAATTTCCCACTATAAATGATATGAAATATTATGTAGCATCACCATCTAAAATCCACAATTACATGAGTGTTATGGGTGTTTGGGAGATGTAAATTTTGATTTCATATCTGTGCTCTATCTTTAAATGTTTTTAGCTTGTATTGTTTGGGCTCTGGTGTCAAGTTTCTCATCAAGAATCCTAGAAGTGAGTCTCAAAAGGATACTGGACAGTTGGTAGATGACACCAACTAGAAGCCAGCAGCATTGGTATTGGCTGATCTCATGTTGAGTGGTCAAGGGGCTTCTAGACTTAGTCTTACCTAATATACTGATGGTGGAAAGTGCCTTCTAAAAGTTGAGAAAGTATGACTAGAGAGGGGAAATTATAGCAACGTTAAGAAAAGCCTGGCCACATCTATTATGACTCATGAAGAGAAGAGAGATCTTTGGATATCTGTGATGAGAATCATGGGGTAATAATGCCTCCTTTGTTGGGTGCACCAGTGCTCAGGGACTGATTCTGTTAGCCTGTGCTCTACATCTATCTGCTCTTCACTTCCTAACTATCCAATCATTTTCTCTATTGTAGTTTGAGTTAGAAAACCACTGTGACAATGTGCAGCAACGTTTGTATATTAGCAATCACAACAGAAGCTTCTATTTATTCTTAATAATGTGACCTCATTTTCTATAGGCTCCTTGCAGTAGTTCTTTGAGAATCTCTAATGATAAGTTCATACACAGAAACATACACACACACACACACACACACACACACACACACAGTAAAATGAGCAGTTATAAATAATTGAGGCAGAAAATTTTAATTTGATGGGCTATACTTACCTTCACTTAGTTGGAAGCCACAATTTAATTGGCAAGTATTACCAATACCAACTTATAATGGAATGTGTTATAACATTTTTTGGCAAAAATTTAAATAACTACATAGTCTAATACCTTCATAACTCTAGTTTTAAGGCCTTTGTACCATAATACCATCAAGCATTTATTTGCTTATTTTTCAAATATATTTGGTATATCAGAAAACCCATCAAAAGTAGAGTTGAAATCTCTGCCCAATGGAAATGTGACATTAGGAATAATTATCCAACAGTCAAATCACAGAAAGGAATATTTAGACTTATTAGAAAGCAGTTACTGGATGATGTTAGAAGAGACAATGTCATTTAAATTCATGTGTTTGTACCTTTAAGAAACTGACTATATAATGGGAAAAGACAAGGTGTAAATCTTGGCTCTGGCACTTACATTGGACTTGACCCTCCCCAAATCTCAGTTTGGTCATCTGTTATAAGACAATGATAACACCAACCTTATGCAGCTTTTATATGGAAATATAAGACTAAGATATATTAAATTAGAGGCCAGGTACACAAAATTCGTGCATGGTAGGGGAGTGTTCCTTAGCCCAGCCTGCACTCTCTCCAATCTGGGACCCCTCAAGGTATGGCCGACTGCCCGTTTAAACCCGATCCTGGTGGGATGGGGCCTAAACGGGCAGTCGGATATCCCTCTCACAATCCAAGACTGCTAGCTCTCAACTGCTTGCTTGCCTGCCTTCCTGATTGTCCCTAACCACTTCTGCCTGCCAGCTTGATCACTCCCTAACCACTCCCTTGCTAGCCTGATTTATGCCTAACTGCTCCGCTGCCAGCCTGTTTGCTCCTAACTGCCCTCCTCTTTATGCCTTGTCACCACTAACTGCCCTTCTCTTTAGGCCTGGTCCCCCTCAACTGCCTTTCCCTGCAGGCCCAGTCACCCCCAACTTTCACCCTCTGCCTGCCTGGTAATCCCTAACTTCCCTCCCTTGCAGGTTTGATGGCCTCAACTGCTCTCCCCTTCAGGCCTGGTTCCCCCCAACTACCCTTCCCTGCAGGCCTGGTCACAACCAACTTCCCTCCTCTGCTGGGCTGGTCACCCCTAACTGCCCTCCCCTGCTGGCCATCTTTTGTCCACATGGGGGCAGGATCTTTGACCACTTGGGGGCAGCCATCTTGTATATTGGAGTGATGGTCAATCTGCATATTACTCTTTTATTAGATAGGGCAGAGACCTGGTGCATGGGTGGGGGCCAACTGGTTTGCCCATAGGGTGTCCCAGATCAGGGTGGGTGTTCCCTTGAGGCATGGAGTGGTCTTGGTGAGGGGCCTGTGGTGGTTTGTAGGCCAGCCATGCCCCTGGGTAAACCAGGCAGAGGCCCTGGTATCTGGAATTTATTTATCTTCTACAATTGAAACTTTGTAGCCTGGAATGGAGCCAAGCCTCCTGCTTGCTCTGTGGCTGCAGCCATCTTGGTTGGGGTTAATTTGCATACTTGCTCCTGACTAGCTGGTGGACATGGTTTGTGCGTGTAGCAGAGTGATGATTAATTTGCATATTACTCTTTTATTAGATAGGATGCTTAGTAAATAGCAAGGACTCAATGAGTCAGCAGTGATGGCGAGCGTAGATGTGTGAAATATACATATAGATTGATAAAATGAGATAATGAAATCAAGGGAAGGGGAAAATTAAACGAAGTATAGACCTGGGAAATAGAGAGGGACTTACCCTTATTTTATAGAGGAAACTGAGCTTCCAAAGGCTTAAGACATTTGTTCAGATTCCCCATATAGTAAAAGGCTAAAACATGAATCCAAATTTGCTTCCAAATTTGATCTCTTCTTTGTACCATATCTGTTTGTTTCATGAACAGAAACTGCAGACACATACTCAGAGACTCAGAGATTTAAGAAAACTGACATTATGTCTGGTTGGTATGGCTCAGTGGCTGAGCATCAATCTATGAACCAGGAGGTCACAGTTCAGTTCCTGGTCAGGGCATATGCCAAGTTTGGGGGCTCAATGCCCAGGTTGGAGGCTCAATTCCCAGAAGGGGGCATTGATTGATGATACTTTTTCATTATTGATGTTTCTATCTCTCCCCCTTCTTCCCAATCTGAAATCAATAAAAATATACTTTAAAAAGTATATTATATATACATTATACAGGGTGGGAAAAAAGTAGGTTTTCTGTTGTAATTCAAATAAATAATACAATAATTAATAAATAAGAATACAAGAATAAATTGTGCTTTGAGTACTCACAACTGTAAACCTACTTTTGTCTACCTGTGTATATGATCACCCAATAGATTGTGTTGCAATTGCCTTTTCTGTCATCACAGGAAAGAAACAGAGAATCAGGAATATTCTGATGAAAAATCTCAATTCAAAAGACACTGAGGGAAGAAAAAAATCTGAAAAACTCCCCAAGGTTGCCTATAATATTCTACCTATCCAAAGGGAAAATAATTTTAAATGTTTATATAGCATTGGAAATGAGGGAAAGTTCATTTCACATTTTTTAGATGACAAAAGAAAGCTCAATAATATAACACTGTCTATCTGTTTCTCATTTTTTCTTACTTTCACTTTGCACTATTACATACCTTTTCTTATAAGGAATGTCTGTTCCACTTTTTTTAATCTGGCCTCCTGGTAAAGGAAATGTGAACTGGTAATGTCAAGGAGGTGCCAAGGATCCACATTTTAAAATGCTACACTCGAGCCTAACAAAGAGGTAGTTTTTTTTTTTTTTTTAAATATATTTTATTGATTTTTTCACAGAGAGGAAGGGAAAGGGATAAAAAGCCAGAAACATCAATGAGAGAGATACATCGATCAGCCTCCTGCATGCCCCCTACTGGGGATGTGCCTGCAACCAATGTACATGCCCTTGACCTGAATCGAATCTGGGACCTTTCAGTCCCCAAGGCCAACACTCTATCCACTGAGCCAAACCGGTTTCAGCAAAAATGTAGTTTTAATTCTTAATTTTGCCTATGCCAAAGGAAGAAGATGCAAATTTTATACAAATACCTTTGTGTACCTCTTTATACATTTGGATACACAGTTTGGATAAATTTTAGTGATAACTACAAGACAGGGATAAAAAATATAGGGTATTATTAAGTGCAAAGCAATTGTTCCATTAATTCACTTCCCTCAGGAAAGTGCAACCAGAGAAATAAAGAAAACAAATTATCTGTGAGATAGCAATTCACATGCATAATTAATTTGCTGGCTGAATTTGGTGTTTTGGCTTTTCTGCCTGTGGAGAACATAATCTCTTTTTCATTTTAGCTCAGCCCCTCTCTTCCCCTCCATCCCCCCGCCCCCCACCACACACTTTGACTGGCTGAGCTAAAATGAAAGTGTGTGTGTGTGTGTGTGTGTTTGTGTGTGTGTGAAAGAGAGAAAGAGAGAGAGAGAGAGAAAGAGAGAGAGAGAGAGAGAGAGAGAGAGAGACCATCCATCTATGTAACTGGAACTGGACTAAAACAAGAATCAATGCTACAACCAGAGAACGATGGTTTTGCTAGTTCCTTAATTACACATGTTAGCTTTTTTTCCATGAGAAAAATAACCAACCATACCTGAGGAACAAGCCTTAGAACTTACTTGCAAATGGGAATGATGTAAGCAGGACTCTGAAGTTGAGCAAAACTTATTTTAACTCAATAAGTAGGTGCTTTTTACCTCTATTCCTCAACTCACAATTAAAACAATTTTTCATTCTTTTGCAGTTTGTAGAATATTTTTAGTTAGCCATTATTATATAACTAGAGGCCCAGTGCACTCAGCCCAGGTTGGGAGAGGGTACAGGCCAGGCTGAGAAACCCCACCTGCATGATTGGGGTGGGATGCAGGAGGTTGGTCTATGGGGAGGGACTGTGAGAGGGCTCCAGGGCATGTCTGGCTTGTGTAACTCAGTCTCGATTGACTGGAACCCAGCAGCAAGCTAACCTATCGGTCAGAGTGTCTGCGCCTTGGTGGCCAGTGCACATGATAGCGAGCAGTTGAGTGGCCTTAGCATATCATTAACATATTACACTTTGATTGGTTGAATGCCTGACTGGATGACTGGACACTTAGCATATTATGCTTTTATTATATAGGATTATAGACATGTATATTTGAATCTAAATACTAAATTGTTTAACTTATTTCTGTCTATTAGTCAACAACTAGAAGATGTGCTACACTACTAAAAGTATTCTAATCTTCCAAGACTGATAATAAAGTTTTTGAGATCATGTTTTGGGACTCAGGCAGAAGTCAATAAATTGGTAAAAACCAAATAGTCAAGTGCATAGAGGGGTAAATAAATGATGATGATGATGATGGTGATGATGATGATGATAAATAATAGACTTTAATAAAAGCAATTATAATACAGAGGCATTTATTTGGGACAAATTTTTGATTATTTAAGTTTAGCTTGAAGGTTTAAGTGTAAATAGTGCCATGGTCTGCTGCCTGATTACTCCTGGAGGTTTCCCCTGGAATTCAGCAGTTAATACAAAACTGATTCAATTGTAGAAAATTAATCAAATACGTATTTGAATGAATTAACTAATCTTGGGTTGTTGTGATGACTATATGCTTTAATATAGTAAAAATGCTCACAAAATACTCAATTCACAGTGAGTAGTAGTACATAAGTATTAGCTATTATTATTAAGCTGATAAATTAAAAGTCTTTTCCCCACCTCTGCTATTTGTGGTATCTTACAAGATGTAGTGATTATGAAATTACAGGGAAGACTATGTAATGACTGAAATTGACAAATGAAAACAAGAGGAACTGTCAATAGCACAGTACAAGGAAGTTCAATTAGGAAGGAACTGAGGAAAGCAATCTGGAAATGCCATCTGGGTGCCAGCAGTTATAGCAGCTGTATGGAGATGCTCCTAAAGATGAACATCTAATCAGGTTGTAACTTTTTAGAACTTCAAAATGAAAACAATATGAAACTGCAACACTTTTTATTTGAGAAGTACACACCATCTACCAAAATGAAGAAACTTGAACATCTTGAAATCTGCCAATACTAATTAGTTTTATATTTTGGTGAACTCTAATTCTAATTTTTATTTTTGCAGGGCTCAACATGCAGATGGAATAGCACCATTTCATTAGCTAATACCTGTGGGTAGAGAAACTAGCACACAAAAGAACAGTAGGAAGACCATTTAGGTTAATCTAAATGTCACTCTGCTATAAAATCTGTTAGTGATAAAGTCCAATGCCTTTATAAATTTTTTTTTTTACTTCATAACTAAAAGCTTATAAGAAAATTTATTTTACCTAACCTGATTTTAAAATTTGTTTGCTATATCTCCTCTACACACAGAGGGGCTTCTCTTCAGGAAATAAAGAGAAATTGACTTGAGAGTTTTCTGAGGAAAATCTAAAATGACTAAGTAAAAGTTAATGACATACAGTCCTTTGCTCTTTGTCATCAAAGAAGCTCATTATCAAGTACATAGTTTGGTAAAAAGTGTAGCTAAGTTTTAGCACAATGAATATATTTAGAATAAGAGGTTATAAAATAATGAGGTTATAATTTTGCTTGTTTTCAATGGTCATCGAACAATTTCTTAAATTCCTTGAAGTCAATGTCTTTTTAGTGCTTTGAAGCCAAAATAAAGAATAGTGTTTTGGCAAGAAGGAAGCAAGGTAGAATGCAAACTATTATATTATTACTGTGTCTCCTTTCATAGTAATCACTGGAGAAACTCAGTAAATATTAAGTTAATAAGTGAAATTAAAAAAAAAAGCTCTGAGGAATATCTAAGAAATTGAGAAAAAATACTTGTGACAAATTGCAATTCAATAAATATCATTAGCAACTACTGTGTGTTAGGAGGAATAGAGAAGGAGTTCAGGTTGTCAGGAAATAAGGACTTGAATTGAAAATAATACTATTGCTGCTATACTTACTCCATGATCAAAGTATTAAGCAAACACACACGAAAGAAACTTTGTGAAAGAAAGGGGGTGGGGTCCAGTAGGAAAAATTCAAAATTAAAACTAATTAGTATTGGTAGATTTCAATAACCAGAAGTTTTACAAATAAAGGCAAAACCAATTGAAGAAATAGTTGGAGGAAAAAAAAAAGTGAAATAGCATAGAACTTTCTGGAGGCTGTGGTCTTGTGCACCCAGAACGTGAGTAAGTAAGGCGGGTGGGGGATCAGAGAGCAGAAGGAAGTGACAAGAAATAACACTGGGGAAGTGGTTGAGGCAAGTTTGTGAAGGCACACAATTCTTTAGTAAAATTATGTATTAATTAAAAAATACTTTATTTTATTATTATATGAAACCTGCAATGATATCTCTTATTATAAAATTAGAAATGTTTCTGGGTTTACTGCAATAACCTCTCTCTCTCCCCGCCTTTTCCCTCTCTCCCTTTCTCTCTTTCTCAGTCCCTCTGTTTCTTTCTCCCTTCCTTTCCAGCTTTTTTCCCTGACTCTTAAAATTGAGTGCCCATATCTTTACAGTCAGTTTCAGAAATAAAAGCCTTTAATTATCTATATCTGGTGGAAAAAATATGCTAGTGTGGAAGAGAGAATCTGGAATAGACACACATACTTATAGAGAGGTAGCATGAAGCTGGAAACCCTGGCTACTTATTGCCCTTTGCCCTCCTTCAACTGCTCAGTAATCTTGGGCCAGTTTCTTTATGATCTCAGTCCACTTATCATCTGTAAAGAGGATTAAATGATGAAATGCATGAAAAGTGGCTGCACATAGTAAGTAATTATAGATGTAAAGTGTTATTACTTCTCCTATTCTCTCTCATTTAAATAGATATATTTCAATGAGACTTTACTTATTAGCCTCCTCTTCCCCAAAGGATTCAGAAAACAAATTATAAATTATGTTAAAACACTGAAACTGTTTCCCAAATTACCAACTATTTCAAGGCATAATTTGTGAAAAAGACAAAATTTAAAATGTGACAAAGAAAAGCATGCCTGAGATTGCTAATGAAATGTCTCCCCTCAGCACAATTCTTTACCACCACAGCAGTGCTTGCTCAAAAGGCAAGAACCAGAAGTTTCTTCTCTGATGTTACTGGCAGTAAGCTAGAATGAAGAGGAATGAATATTTTATAACATAACATGTGGATGCTTTAACAAGATAAACTTGATTTAAATCAAGAGACTTTTTGCTACTTCAACTTTTTCACATTCCATTTTATTGTCTCCAATGTCAGGAAAATGCTGACATACCTTTACATCTAATTTATTTTATTCTTATTAATATTTTTACTTAAAGTAACACATAACATATTTTTTTATTTATCCTTTTTGGGGGTTCAGGTCTGCCTCTCTTAATTCCACTTTTTTTTCAGGTGAGGTGTGTCAAACAATATTAATGGTCACATTTTGCAATGTTCAGAAATTCACATTTATATGTAAGTAGTTAATTTCATTCAAAATTGCTTGTGCACATATTCTTTAAACAAGTTTATTTAATAGAAACCAATTATGATAGATTTGTATAAAGTTAAAATTAAAATGTATGTGGATAAACCACCTTTGTTTAATGATTTTTTTAAATTATAGAACACAAGTTGCTATACTTGATTAAGACATATGGAGTTTTGCTAAGTATGTTGAAAAATGAATCCATTTCCAGTCTGAATGGCTTTTATGTTTATCATCTGTCAATGATTCTTAATATTGTTGGTTAATGATAAATAAATAAAGGCTGATATTACAAGATCCGAAGTCTGCGTTTCAATAAATACCCCATGTCAATTTTATAAGAATTTCTATTGTAGACAGAAATATTTCATCAAAAATTTAACTGTCCTTTTTCTGGTCATAAGCATAATGAATAGTTCAGACAAATCTATGAAAATGTACAATAGGCAACATAAATTATTTTTATTTTTAGAGAAGAAATGGATAAGAGATGGCCTCTAACTCCATGTGGTTATTAAGCACACCCTTAAAAAACTGTTGGCATCAAAATCACTCAAATAATCAGTAACATATTAACATGTGATTCAAGATGTTAATATATCCACTAAAATATTTAAAGAAGTGTTGGGTTTTTTTTTAGAAAAAAACAGGACCACAGTAGCAAAAATTAAACACCACTATTAGGTACAATCTAAATGATCAATATGAACTTTCCTGAAAACTTTTTTAAAGCAGATAAAAATCACAGTAAATAGCCTCCCTGAAATAAAGCAATAGAAATAAATCAGAACATGATTTGGCTTTAAATAAAGAAAAAAATCATAGTTTTGCGGGATTATAACAGTGCATAACTGGAGAAGCCACCCAGAGAGCTGAGAGGTCCCACTCTAGACTGCCATATGATGTGGCTGCAGCATTGCTGAACAGTTTAATGGTGGCAGGGCTCAGCTAACAGGTGCCCAGATCTCTAGTTCTTTGAAAACAAAATCCAAATCCACAAAAACAGAGGCACCCAACAAGTAAAGCATCATAAGCACTTAAAAATGATAAAAAGGCATAAAGAAAATTTACCTTGTAGAAAAATGGTCCTCAATGGAACTGGCGTGTGACTAGAAACTCCTTTCTTTCTGATTTGCAGAACTTTGTCAACCCGGAGTGTGTGGTCACAAGGCAGGAAGTGACTAAAATGACAAATCATCAGCCAAGAAAGAAATAGATTTTGTCTTTATAAGGACATTTTACTTAACTTTTTTCATGTCTCCTCCCCCACAAAAATCACCTAACAGAACCACAGGTTACACTGAAATTTAGAAGCCTCTTACCACTTCCTCTTTATAAGCATTTTCCTCTTTTCTTCCTTTTTTTTCTTTTCTCTTCTGTTTGTTAAGTTCTGGGCTACTTAAACCTGTCTGAAACCTGTCTGATTTCAGATAACAAGCAACGTCAGTCTGCTGCCTTGCCTTCTTTCTCTAATCCCAGTTGAAAATGCAAAGCCCAGTATTACCAACTGGGTTTACTAGCTAGGATCTTGGTTCTTTTTATCAACTCAGAAAAGATTTTTAAGCTCAACAAAAATGAAAATAAAGCAAAGTGGGATTTACTGAAGACACACTCCAAATGAGGAGCAGGCCAGTCAAAGAGTCAATGGCTGGCCTGCTGCCAACTAACAATTGGGAAATCAGAGAAAAGAAGACCTTGAAACAGGTTCAGGGGGTTAGCACAGGACGAGCTTCCACTGCCCATTGCTCCTCTGATTGCAAGTCTCATGGAGTCCTTTAGAGATTGGGGGTTACATGCTTGTGGGGAATGTCACAGGTGTGCTCCTTGGAGGGAGAGCACACTCTGGGTCCTTTGTCCTGAGTGTATTTCTCTTTCTCTTGCAGGTGAGAACCTTAGGGGAGGCCTCAAAGGAGGGTCTTAATAGAATATTCATCAGCTTTCCAGCTGTGCATTTTCAGGTTCGTGGTATCCAATGATTGGTCAGTACTGGCAGGGGGTCATTAGTCAATGCACCTGGTCCTGAGGCAGCCACTGAGTCATTTGTCTGGTTTTGCTGCTTTTCTGGGCTTGGAGCTGAAATACAACTGAGGCATAGATGTTATCTTTGGGGAGGAAAAGATCAGGGTGGAGTCTAAATCAACTGACCAGTGATATGAAAGATCAGGGGTCCAAACTGCATATGCTAGGGGAAGAAAAGTTAGTGGCTAGTTCTGAACCTGCCCTCTGGCGATCTGATGGCTGTGGGGACATCCATAGAGAGGCAGTCTGAAGGCAATGTTGGTACAAACCATATTCAGAACCCCAGAATAGGCCTCACCCCAGTTGCTCATGTCTAACTTCCTACCTAACAACAGCAGAGATAAACAAATTATTCATTTTTAGTTAAAAAACCAAGGGGGAAAGTGGCAGTATATCTAAAACAAACTAAAAGGAATTTCCTTGGGAAAGCCCTAAATCAAATCCCTCTTAAGAATGTCCAAACAATGTTATTAGTGCAAATAAAACAAAACAACCTCTTTAAGGGGAAGGGCTAGAAAAGCTAGGTCACTATATTATTTACTCATTCTTCTATTTATAGAACACCCAATGTGCTAAGGATCTCTTTAACCCAATTAACGATTTTAATTATTTAGACATTTTCTATAAAGAACACCAGTCTATAACCATAGCAGCTGCTATGGTTAAATGGGCAGCTAAATTCTTCATACAGACCAGATTTATTTTTTGAATGCACATCTATTAAAATTAGCAATAGAATAAAAAAGCTCTATTCTATACCCAAACCCCTGATGCTTGTCTTGAGATTGAATTCCTATCATCAAATGTAAGTGCTCAGGGGCTCATGAAGGGTCGTGAAGGGTGTGTAGCGCTCTGAGTAATGTTGACTGAGCATTAAGCATAGTCTGCACATTGCTTGGAGAACGTGTGTAGCACCATAGCCAGATTGCTATTGAGGAATCAATATATATGGCTGTGTTCCAGATTTGACTGACTTGATACTTGATCATTCCATTTATTTCTGTATTTTCTAGGGGCTTGGAACCCTGTCAGTGAGTTCACTGGTTGGGGGACTGCCTTTATACTTCTTTTGCTTTTTTGATTTCTTCTCTAGAAAAGTCCTGCTTCTGACCTCAAATGTTAAACCAAGCTGTTCTGATTTATCTAGTCCATTAGCCAGTGGTGGCCAACTTCTTGTTCAGAACCCCACAGTAGCTATCCTCGGGATGGGCAGAAGAATAGGAAGAGATGGTAGAGATTCATCCATTTTAGAAGTTGTTCACTTCACAGAGAACCATCAGTTTTCTTGTGCCTCCCCAGGGAATTAGGAGAAAGTGAACAGAACCCTGTTTTCTCCAGTAATAAGTTGCAGAGGGGTTTCAAGAACCACCTAAATTCTTTTGGGACACCAGAGAAATATTCATGTATTGCTATGACAGGACTAAATACACTAAATACACTAAACCACAATGCTGGTGGTTTCCATGATGGTGGAGACAGTCATCATTAAGGGGCCCTACATAGGGCTCTTGATGGTTCTGCAACCTGTGATTTCAGGATGGAATGAAGGTCCAGAAGTAACTCTTCATAAATGGAAAGAGACTCACTTCATGTACCTGGGAGAAGAAAAGCAGCAGCAGTCTGTAGGTATCATTACCTGGTCACCAGAGACCCAAGGAATCTATAAAGAAGAGCAATACATAGAACAAGTATTGGGGTGCCTATCTTTAGGCATTGGTGATTCAGGAATGAATAATCCTGTTCTTAAAGTATATAATCTAGTAGCAGAAAAAGACATGTAATAAAAGCCATATATTAAGAAACAGGTGAAAAAAACCTAATTACTAGTAATTCTTTTATTTTTTAATAATTTTTAATTGTTAAAAAAATTTATCTTCACCACACTATTGCCTGTGTCCATGGGCTATGCATATATGCTTATACATTCTTTGGTTAATATCCCCACCCCCCCTGCAGCCTTCCCTCAGTGAAGCTGACTTTTGAAGATCGTGAAACCTGCTTAGTTATGACTGCTAAGTGAGTAAAAAAAAACCAAAAAACAAAAAAATAGGATTTCAGATGCCGTCTAGTTTCTAAAAGATAAAAGCCATTGAATTGTGCTACTTACAATCACCAACAGTTGAAGGAGTCTTTATACTCTAGCACCAACTAAACTTGGCTGCACATTAGCCATCCACCATTACCTCACCCACTTCCTGGACCACTCCCTCCATCTTAATCTCTTTATCTGCCTCTCAGTGGCAGAAATCTACTCAGAGGCAGCAACTGTTTAAGTCTTAGACCAAGGCTTTTCAAAGAGGAGTATTTTATCACTTTCAGTGTTTAGAATTTCTTGTTCATCATTATAGTAAATAGAAGACTGATTTTTGGTTTCATTATTGTTTTTACCTTCTCTATAGTCAGTGCATCACTGATGATCTGCACCCAGAGTAGACCTCTCTCATCTCCTACCCCTACCCTCATGTGCCTCTATTGCCCCCTCTGCCGCTTCTTTTTTTTCCCTTTTTAATGTATTTTTATTGATTTCAGAGAGGAAGGAAGAGGGAGAGAGAGATAGAAACATCAATGATGAGAGGGAATCATTGACTGGCTGCCTCCTGCATGATGGACTGAGCCCGCAACCCAGGCATGTGTCCTTGATCAGAACCAAACCTGGGACCCTTAAGTTCGAAGGCCGACACTCTATCCATTGAGTCAAACAGGTTAGGGTCTCTGCCACTTCTTCACTGGCTGATACTTTGCTTTCCTCTGCCTCATTGCCCTCCCCTACTTTACCCCCCACCACTGCTTTGAAATCCAGAGCCTCCATCTCTAAAACTACACTAGCTATTATGCTCATGGGCCACCCAACAGCACCACACAGAAGCCAGGCAGGCAGCGTGCTCTCTCCCAGGTAGCCTTGCAGCCAGGCTCCTACACAAACCCACGAGGGCCCCAACCAGCCCCTGTGGCCCTGGCAGCTGCAGGCTCACCTGGAAGAGGCCACATGAGTGCAGGGTAGGCTCCTCATGGGTGCCCAGCACCTGAGTGCAGGGGCTTCCCCAGTGTACAAGCCTTGGCATCCAGGGGGAGGGTAGCAGGCAGAGTGAGAACATGCTCTGCCAACACCCTTCATTCTCATCGCACCTCCATCCCTATCACCCCTGCCCCCAGTTAGCTGAAGAGAGGTCGGAGGCTCCCCTCCTCACCCTCCCCTGGCCTCCCTTTTCACCCAGATACCACCCGAGGTTGGTCGCCATTCCTTGGTTGTCAGTGCACATCATAGTGAGTGGTCTAACTCCTAGTCTCTTGGTGAAACTACTGGTCAAACAACTACCCAAGGGGACAATTTGCATATTATACTTTTATTATGTAAGATTATTACAGAGATGCCAAAAGTTTTTGACTCAATCTAGTTCATTCTCCTGCATCCTTCCCTGGCCCCAAATTCCTGCTGCTTGCTTATTGAGATGATCAAGTCATCTGGTATGAGTCTCCTCTACTCTCACAAGATCCATCATTTACTACTACTCCCCTCCTTCAGTCTTAAAGGAGATATTCTCCCAACTTCTCAATAATGTCTCATTATAACCTTAATCTTACATCTTCTGCTTCCTTAGCTACCATGTTCCATCAATTATGTCATATTTTTCCAGCATCTTTAGTCACTTATACTCTGCCACTTCTTCATTTACTCATGGGATTTATACAAAGAGAAAATACTTCTACTTCACTCTACAGCTTACCCTACATTTGATGAGCATAGAATAACAGTAAGATATGCACAGTCCCTGCCTTTGCAGAATGTCCACTATAGTCAAGGCCACAGACAAGTGAACAGGCAGGTGGTACTCAGAACCATGACAGATGTAAAGAAAAGTGCCTGTCGGAACACACACCACTAATCCAGACTTACTATGGGGATTAGGGGTGGGAGGTTGGGGGAGGAGGGGGCAGAAGGGAAGGCGGGTCTGGAAGGCATGCAGAGGGAGCATTAAGGAGTGGTTAAGAGTAAAGAGCCCATGCCCATCAGCAGATGATTGGATTAAAAAACTGTGGTACATCTACACAAGGGAATACTATGCTGTGGTAAAAAAGAAGGAGCTCATACCATTTGCAGCAACATGGATGGAGATGGAAAGCATTATGCTAAGTGAAATAAGCCAGACAGAGAAAGACAAATATCACACGATCTCACTCATCTGTGGAATATAATGAATGACATAGACTGATAATCAAGATCAAACCCAGAGAATGAGAAACGTCAATCAAAACAT
This sequence comes from Lasiurus borealis, assembly GCA_004026805.1. Taxonomy (NCBI): domain Eukaryota; kingdom Metazoa; phylum Chordata; class Mammalia; order Chiroptera; family Vespertilionidae; genus Lasiurus; species Lasiurus borealis. Next base: position 2,127 of record PVJN01041665.1, on the reverse strand, counting down.
CAAACCTCGGGGAAGGTGGGGGTAGGTGGGAATAAGGGGGAGAGAACAACAGAGGGACTGATGTACATGCGTATGAGCATAATCATTGGGCACAGACAATGGGGAAGGTGTGGCATGAGAGGAAATTCATACAGTGGTCTCCATAACCTTAATAGAAATTGCTTCATGAGACAAAGATTTTTAAATGAAACTCTGTAACAGGAAAATCATTTTGGAAGGAAATAAAGAGAAGTTTCCTTCAAATGTCATAAGGATAGTAATTGAAAGTCAATATATTTGGCCTCTTGAGCTAAGGTAAGTAATCTGTGTTTTTCCCTCCCTGAAAAAGTTTATATAAAGTTACAAAAAGAAATTGTCAGCCTCTTTGAAATTGAATTGCCATGGCCTAGAGCAAAGAATATCCTTACATGATATTATCCTACAATATCATTTAATTTTTGATATTTCACAACAGCATATTGTACAACTATCCCAAACAAATGTACAAACTAATTCTTTGAATGTTTAGCAGCAATTTAAAAAGAGGACATGAGGAGAATCCAAGATGGTGGCATAGGTAAACACCTACACTGCTGACTCGCACAACAATTTCAGAACTACAACTAAAAGACAGAATGGGCATCATCCAGAACCACAGGAAAGCTGGATGAGTGGAAATTCTACAACTAGAGGGAAAGAGAGGGGCTCACGGAGACCCAGAGGAGCTGCAAAAAGCAGTATGGAGATGCACGTGTGGAGAGAGCGGGTGCTGGCATACCTGGCTGGTTTTCTCTGGCAGTAGGGAAATGGAGACTCTCAAAGGCATTGAACCCCTTATCCTACGACACTAAACCCCAGATCCAGCCGAAACTCATATGGGGGGAGTGTGGACTGTGAAAAGGGAGAGGTGCACGGAAATTTAGGGGAGTCGCAAAAGATCAGAGGCCGGGTAGCGCGCACGGCAATGCACAGAGGACAGACTGCTGATTGTGCCACTGGCTTTCGCGAGAGCCAGACCCTCCCAACTGTTCCACTTCTGACTCCACTAAGCCCCTGTTTTGGGTGAAACCCTGGGGACATAGACTCGTGTGGTTCTGGAGCACAGGGGAGCCGGAAAGACAGTGGACTAGAGGCGCTGTGAGCTCACACAAGGACCACTCCAGCGATTAACCAGTCATGTGAGACTCAGGGGCCATGGAGGGTGGGGACGACTGGAAGGCAAGGTGGTCCCTTAAGCCCTGAGACTCCACCCATCTCAAGCTCAACAGAGAGGCTTCTGTGGTTTTGCAAGTCTGGTATCATAAGGCTGAATCCAACACAGAAGTTCTCCCGGCATAGTGAAAATGCCAAGACAAGGGAAGGGATCACAAACAAAAGAAATGGAGGAAAACAAATGACTGGATATAGAGTTCAAAACCATGCTTATAAATTTTCAAGAATATCATAGAAAAGTTGGATAAAGTTAGTGAGAGCCAAAAGGAGATGGAAAAGGACCAACTAGAGATGGAAAAGGACCAACTGGAAATTAAACATACACTGACTGAAATAAAAAATATTATATAGAAACCTAACCGCAAACCAGAAAAAGGCAAAAATCAAGTCAAAAATTTGAAATATAAAGGAGCAGAAAATACTCAACTGGAAAAGCAAGAAGAGAAAAGAATCCAAAAATGTGAAAATAATGTAAGGAGCCTCTGGGGACAGCTTCAAGCGTACCAACATCAGAATTGTGGGGGTGCCAGAAGAAGACAGAGAGCAAGATACTGAAAACCTATTTAAAGAAATAATGACCGAAAACTTCCCACATCTGGTAAAAGAAATAAACTTACAAGTCCAGGAAGCACAGAGAACTCTATATAAAAGGAATCCAAAGAGGACTACACCAAGACACATCATAATTAAAATACCAAGAGCAAAAGACAAAGAGAGAATATTAAAAGCAGCAAGAGAAAAACAGTTCATTACCTACAAGGGAGCACCCATATGACTGTCAGCTGATTTCTCAACAGAAACGATGCAGGCCAGACGGGAGATGCAAGAAATATTCAACGTTATTAATAGGGAGAACCTACAACCAAGAATAATCTATCCAGCAAAGCTATCATTCAGAATTGAAGGGCAGATAAAGAGCTTCACAGATAAGAAAAA
>PVJN01041664.1:0-18642 GCA_004026805.1 Lasiurus borealis | reverse complement strand
CTCCAGGAGGAAAGGAGAGCCCAGGCCCGCCCCCGAGGCAGTGCCGGCAGCAGGGGGGGAGCCACGCGGCACCCAGCCTCACCGCGGCCTCCTCCGAGCGCCGCTGCCGCTCCTCCCGGCGCTCCTGCCGGATGGCGGCCTCCTCCTGCAGCGTGGCCTCCAGCTTCGCCTTGTTGTCCACCTGCTCACCCTCCACCTCGGCCGCCTTCACCTGCGCTTCCTTGGCCTTCAGAGAGGGCGCACCAGGTGAGCCACAGGCTGCCACCCCCAGGGCCCCCACCCCGTCCTGCCTGTCAGCCCCCAGGCTTGGAGCGGGGGACCCAACCGCAGGGTCGCACGAGGCCAGAGGCCACCCACGGCTCACAAGCCCTCTCTGCCCAGAGGAAGGACGGACGGGGAGAAGGGGGTGAGTGGGTGGGCACGGGGTCCCCTCGCTGTGGATGGTGCCTGTGGTCCCGCCCTCAGAACTAGGGGGTCCCTCAGAGCGCGGGACAGGAGGGCCGGGCAATACGTACCACGATCTCGGGGAGGGTCTGCAGCGTGGACTTGAGCTGGTCGGCGGGCGACAGGGTGTCGGGGAGGTACATGGCTCGGGACAGGATGAGCAGTGACGTGGGGATCTCCTGCTGCAGGTGCAGCTCCAGCCACTGCAATTAGAGGTCAAGACCTGATACACCTGCCGGCCTTGGCCCACCCACACCCGAGACCTGGGCGGGGCCAGACCCGGCCCTCTGCAGCCTGCTCTAGCTGGTTGGGGAGGAGGGAGAGAGGGGCGGACAACAGCCACAACAGGACTTGGGTGGATGGAGCCGATTCGCTGCCTCGGTTCCTGACTCTGTGCCTATCGGTCAGCCGCCTGAGGCACCAGAGGACCCCAGTTAAATCCCGGAGCCAGGCCTCCAGGCTCCAGACACTGACGGGACAGATTCGCTGCCAGCCACGTCTCCACTTCAAATGGCACAGAGCCTGACGGTGGTGTGTGTCAAGTCCCTCACCTGTGGGGATCACCACCTACCGTGGGCCAGGCACCACTTCAGGCGATTTTAGTGACAAAAAGACCACATTCACACGGACACAGACCCTAACGGTACCCGGACAGCTGCTGGGCGCAAGACAAGATGAGCTGAGAAGGAGCTCAGAGATGGGGGGGGACAGTGCCCCCCCCCATGGGAGGGGCCAGCACGGGGTCAGGAGGCAGGCCTGGGCACCGTGCATGCTTTACGCCTCCCGAAGCGGCAGGCGCACCGCCGAGGGCCGCCTTTCCAAGGCCGGTTCCACCGGGTGGCGGGCTGCCCGAGCCTCCTGAAGGAGCGGGGGCCTGGCTGGCGGAGAAGGCCCTCGGCCACGCCCCGGCCCGCCGCGAGCACGCACCTGCTTCAGCTGGTTCCGCAGGCGGTCTTCCGTGACGCCCAGGGCCCGCATGCCTCGCGCCCGGCACGCCGCCTGCAGCTCTTTGACGTTGAGGCTGTCCACGCCCTCCTCTGCGATCAGCTGGAAGAGAAAGTCAATCGTCTGAAGAGGCACGGAGGCTCAGGCTGTCAGCGTCACTGCCTGGAACCCCGTGTCCACTAAAGCCACTGCCGCCCAGGCTTGCTAAGTCACTCACATCCGCTGCCCTGGCCCCACGGGCTGGCAGTGACCCGGGAAGCGCACCGGCCAGGACTAGTCCCAGGACCAGTCTGGGAAGGGCGCCTCCACCCAGGCCGGCGGGAGGGTCCCGGCACCTGTCCCTGCCCCAGAGCCACCCCGACCAGCCTTGTTTGCTGGACGGGAAAGGACAGAGCAGAGCGACCATAGGCCCCCAAGACATCTCATGGCCTCAGCCCAAGGGAGAGAGGGACAAGCAGGAGTCCTGAGGCAAGAGCATGGCCTGCAGCGCAGAGACGCCTGCACGGAGGAGGAGAGGGGGGAGGGAGAGGGAAGGAGGGAGAGGGAAGGAGGAGAGGGGGGAGGAAGAGGGGGGAGGGAGAGACAAAGGAGGGGAAGGAGAGAGACAAAGCACGGCAGGCGCTCCCGGCTGTCCGCACGCCCACCTCGTCGGCCTGACCAGCCGCACAGTATCCTGAGGGGACCATGCGGCCCCACCCCGTCCTCTGACACCTTCATCTCGAGATGTCACAGGGGGTGGAGACGTGGCACGAAGCGCAGAACAAGATCACAGCCAGGGCGACAGCAGCCAGGGGCTGGAGCCTCAGCACCCACAGGCCCTCCCGCCGCCTCCCGCCCAGCAGCCCCGAACCCGCAGCCTCGGGCCGAGCCCTCATTTCTCTGCCATCCAGCGTGCGAGCGCACAGGATCCCGTAGCTCGCAGGGATTCCATGGAGACTGCTCACGCAGGCTGCCGCGCACCCAGCTTGCTGCCTTTTGTGCCAAGAGCTGGCCTGCATGCAGGCCTGGCTGACCTCGCCCACTGAGGGTGCCGGCCGAGCCCAGCACCAGGGCTCAGGAAGAATTGCGTGTCTGCTTTGCCCCGTCCCCCGGGGGTTCCGTGACCCACCGCGACTTCTCTCTCGTGTTTCCGGGTGCCCTCCTGCGTGTGGATCCTGAGACATAAGACGCTTACTAACGGCTCCTGGAGCTAGCGGGGCTCGTTTTCAGAAACAGCCCTGCACGGCGGGTGGGGCCCAGTGGCTGAGCGCCGACCTATGAACCACATGAACCAGGCGCGGCTCAATTCCTGGTCAGGGCTCATGACTGGGTGTGGGATCGATCCTTAGTGGGGGGCGTGCAGCCGATCCAGGATTCCTTCATCATTGACGTTTCTTTCTCCCTCTCCCTTCCTCTCAGAAATTATTAAAAAAAAATAGATTCGGCCCTAATGGATGTGGCTCAGTGGATAGAGCGTCAGCGTATGGACTGAAGGTCCCGTGTTCGATTCTGGTCAAGGGCATGTACCTTGGTTACAGGCACATCCCTAGGAGGGGGTGTGCAGGAGGCAACTGATCAATGTCTCTCTCTTATCGATGTTTCTGACTATCCCTATCCCTTCCTCTCTGTAAAAATATCAATAAAGTATATTAAAAAATATGTATTAAAACAAAACAGCCGAGACCGGTTTGGCTCAGTGGATAGAGCATCGGCTTGCGGACTGAAAGGTCCCAGGTTCGATTCCGGTTGGGGGCATGTACCTTGCTTGTGGGCACATCTCCATTGTGGGGCGTGCAGAAGGTGGCTGATTGATGTCTCTCTCTCATCGATGTTTCTGACTTTCTATCTCTCTCCCTTCCTCTCTGTAAAAAATCAATAAAATATATTTAAAAAAAAACAAAAACAAAAAAAACCCAGAGCCTGCAGTGCTCTGCCCGGCAGGAAGCCTGCACTTCCTGTCCTTGCTGCTGAGCCAGCCCCATCCGTGGCTACGCTGGGCACCACACCCGCGGGACCTGTCAGCCTGCGAGGTCCTCACGCTAGGCCCGGTGAACTGGAGGCAGCTCCGTCCTCGAGCCCTGGCCTCTTCCCTCCCGGACACGGAAAGCCACACGCCCCGGCCACCGTTCGTGTTTTAACCACCACCGTCATCAGGAAGACACACGAGGAGGACAGTCTGTCGGCGGATCTGACGTTTCCTTCCTGGTGTCCAGGGCTCCTCCATCACTTCCTGGTTAGAACCCCTCCGTCAGCTCTTCCAAGGCACAGTTTCCCTCTTCTGAGAAAGTCTGACTTCCTCTCCGCCCTCCGGGACGTGCTGGACACAGGCCGGCGGGCTGGCAGTCCGTGTCTGACTGTATTCTTTGTCCTGCAGGTCAGAGGCCGTCTCTCATTGTCTTTGTCCTCAAGTTCTCGTTAGTGGGACTGTGACGTGTCTGGCAGGGCGTGATCTCTCCTCAGGAGGTGGGGCTATCCGGTAGAGGGTCCCTTGGTTGCTCACATTCAGAGTTGAAGGGATATGGGAAGGGCCCAGCCATGATTTGGTCACTTTTCTAGCTCTGCCCTGACCCCCTCCCCGGAGCCCCAGGACACGCATGCTGGAGGTTCTGCAGTCCCCAGGTCCAGAGGCTCTGACTGTGCTCACAGTCCTCTCTGCTGGTCAGATGCTAGAGTCGACGACTGCCCTTCTTCACGGAGCTATCTTCCGTCCTGTCCATCCGCAGGAGGGCACCACCGGTTTCCATGCTGGACGGTAGCTGGGCATGAGGAGCAGCTTCCTGTTGTAACCCGGATCCCACTTCAGCCCCCCCTGAGCTGCCCACAGGGCTCTGGGAGTTAAGGCGGGGCTCTGACCAGCTTCGTAGATGCTGCAGTGGATGATTGGCATGTTGATGGCGGAGCGGGGTCCTGAGCACGCCCCTGGAGAAGCGCCCAGCGGCCAGGCCGGCTCCTCGGGCCTCACACACTCAGGACGAGGGGAAGGGCAGCCGCCTTGGCACCAGAGAGCCAGGTACCGCAGGACACGGGCACGTCTGGAGACGGGAGCGCGACATCCGGCTTCGGGGCAGTGAGTCTGTGGGCCGGGCCGGACCAGGCTGCCAGGGCGTGAGCTGCCATCTGTGGGCGGCGGGCCCAGCGGCAGGCGCCAACTCGGAGCGGGCGGAGTCCAGGCTGAGGACCATGGGAAGAGGCGGGCGAGGCGGCAGTAGCAGCAGCGGCAGGAGGAGTCCGGGGCCGCTGCAGCCGACGAGCCTCCGGGGCTCAGTCCGGAGAGAAGACAGCGCAGCAGCCCCTGGCGCCGGGCCTCACGCTAAGTGGGCACCGGGAGGAGCTGGCCGAGCCTTGCACAGCAGGCAGGCACCCAGGCTGTGCTGAGAGCTCCGGGCAGTGGGCTGGGTGCTGACCTTGTGGGTGCTGACCACCCAAAACCTCTCCCCACAGACAAAGGCTCTATTTGAAAAAAGCTGAAGACGACCAACAAGCCGAGCCAGAGAGAAAGCAGACAAGCCCTCTGCTCAGCCGTCTCGGGAACAATTTGCCAGGAGAAGACGAGCGCGCTCAAGAAAACGGACAGCAAGTGGACCGTCTTAGTGAGAAATTAAATCATAAAAACGTCTGGCACTGAAATGAGGAGCTCAGAAGTGGGTCTAAGAGTGATTAAACCCATGCCCTGGCCGGTGGCTCAGCTGCTAGAGCGTCATCCTGACACACCAAGGTCTGATCCCTAGTCAGAGCACATACAAGAGTCAACCAATGAAGGCATAAGTCAGTGGACAACAAACTGATGCTATTCTCTCTCTCAAATCAATGAAAAAAAAAAAAGAGTAATTAAACCCAGAAGAAGCACAAAAGGACGTGAAGTACAGAGAAGAGTGTGGGGGACAGGACATGGTTAAGAGGGGAGGGGAGGACTAGTGAGGTGGGCGAGCACTCCAACCTGCAAACAGGATAATGGCACATCATTGTCCTAAAATGGCTAAAACCAGGGCACAAAGCAAAAGGGAGCGGCTGTCAGCGGGCCCCTCGCGAGGAGAGCAGCCGCCGGCCCGAACGGCAGCCGGGAACCAAAGGCGGTCAGAGCCCCACCCCCGCCGCGGCAGGACTGAGAGGAGCCGTCCCCGGCGCTGGTTGGGGGAGACGGGTGTGAAGCGGGCAGCAGGGCAGGGGGAGGGCGGCACCCCGGGCGAGGCGGCAGCAGGGAAGCCTCGGGAGGGGCCAGGCCGGCCGGCGGGGACTGGGCGGTTCACTCCAGGGAAACCGCCACGTGACAGGCAGGTCACCAGTGGCCAGAGGGGCTGGGTAACAAGACGACACCTGGTTCTCGAAAACAAGGCAAGAAAGGAGCTCGGTGTCATGGACAGCTTCGGACTGAACGGGCGTTAAAGGCCAGATGACAGTGTGTGGCAGAGGGGGTGCGGGAAGCTGGGAGACGGGAGCAGGCGCCCGAGGCTTCTCAGGCAGAGGAGCTCCCGGGGGGAGGAGGAGGGCTGTGCCGTGAGCTCTCCTCCACGCACCGCGGGCCCAGCCGTGGGCCCAGCCGTGGGCAGGCACACGGCCTGGGAGCACCGTCGTGGGCACGGACTTCCTGCCTGTTCCTCAGAGGCCAGTTCCTGGCGACTGTTTGTGAGGGAAGTATCAGAGAGCTTGGGCAAAATCCACGTTAAAGAAATCTGCCCAGTCAGTGTGGCTCAGTAGTTGAACATTGACCTCTGAACCAGGAAGTCATGGTTCAATTCCCAGTCAGGGCACATACCCAGGGTGTAGGCTCAATTCCCAGTGTGGGGTGTGCAGGAAGCAGCCAATCAATGTTTCTATCTCTCTACCCCGCCCCCTTCCTCTCTCTAAAATCAGTAAGAATGTATTAATAAAAAAAAACTTACTGGAGCGCTGTTTACAGCAGCAGGAGCCTGGCTACAGTGATGAACAAATTATAACGCACTCGTCCGAGGGCGCATCAGCCAGGCGTTAGAACGCGCCTTCCCACTCACACCGCAACCTGGGAAGGTCCCGATGCCGCGCCAGGTGGGAGGTCATGCGGCCGGCACAGACCCAGCGCCCTTTCTCCCGCGGGCAGCACGCACGTGCACACAGCGCTGCCGCCTCCTGCCGCCGGGACGGCCGATCGAGAGGCGCCCGCTCACCTTGTCGTCCGCCTTGATGGAGCGGAGCCGCATGGTGAGCTGGAAGCGCAGGAAGTTGTTGGTGCCCATGGACTGCAGCTCCAGCAGCTTGCACAGCGCCACCAGCTGCGGCCGCGTGAGGTTATCCAGGGTCAGCTCGTCCTCAAACAGTTTGGAAAAACGAATGATTTCCTCGTTGCTGGGCCTCTCCCCGGTCTCTCGGATCTGCAGAGCAATGCTGAGCGTTACCCACGGTGGGGCCTGTTCCCTGAGCACGCGCGCACACACACACACACACACACACACACACACACACATGCACCCATGCATGCAACCATCACACACACACACAGCACCCCTCCCAGGCCCAGGGGCCACTCCCCCAAGTGAGGAAATGAGGAGGCCCGGGGCTGGGGGAGGGGGCGCCTCCTCAGAGCAGTCCCTGAGACAACCCGAGGGCAGCCCAGCCCGGACAGGCTGGCGACTGGAAGAGGCCCTGCCACCCTCCCACCTCAGCCGTGGCCGTGGAGCAGCCCGGGGTCCATCCTCTCCCTGCCCACCCCCACCCTCACCCCCCACCCCCGCTTGTCACACTGCAGGGTTCTAGATTCCTCATCTGCCAAACTCCCTCGCCTGGGGCTGCGGCAGAGTTGGAGGCACAGGCAAGTAAGTGACTGACAGCAGGTCCAGGTTCTGGCACAGAGGTTCGACCTGATTGGAGGGACCCTCCATAGACCCTGGGCGGCAGCTGCCGCTCGGGGGGGTGGGGGGTGGGGTGTGAAGGGGGGCGAGGGGGTAGGGGAGGAGCACCCGCTGCTGCTACAGCAGAAAAAGGGAGGACGGCAGTGAGGACGCTCCCGGGGAGCAGGGGCCCGGGGCTCTAACCAGCACTAAGGACAGTGGGGCGGCCACGGGCGGGCACCTTCTGGAAGAACAAGGAGAAGTCCTTGGTGGCGCTGCCCGTGGCCGCCTTGTTCTTGAGGGCCATCTCCTCGATGGTGTCCTGCAGGAACTTGGCCAGCTCCAGCTTGACCCGCAGCTCCTTCTTCAGCCGCTCCTCCTGCGGGCAGAGACGGGCGCTATCCTCTGCCCGGCCTCGCTCCCCCCCCGCCCCCGCCCGTGGCCATCCCGGAGGAACGGGACGGGGAGCCGGCGGCCTCACCTTGATGGACTGGGTCTCGAACGTGGACGGCAGCATGTTGGGGAAGAGCTTCACCACGACGGGCAGCAGGAACTCCATGAACGGCACCACGATGAAGACCAGGAAGGGCACCAGGCGGAAGAGGTCGGCGCAGATCCGGAGGAACTGCCAAAGCGGCATGGTCAGCGGTCACCGCGCGCGCCGGGCACGCCGGGGGCTCAGGCCACGGCGACCCACAGAAACTGGGGCCGTCCCTCTGGGCCGCGCCTTCAGCGAGCTGGCTGGGAGCTAACCCCACGGGCGGAGCAGCCCCAGCACTGAGGCCTCCGGGTCCCTCCCAGGCACTGACCCGGGACCCAGGTCCCGCTCTGTGGGAACAGCTGAGGCAGACAGTGCTGCCCACAGGCTGGCCGGCCGGACGAGAGCAGCTGCGAGGACTGGCCGCTGCCGGGCTTTGCTCTGGTTTTCCTGAAAGGGTTCGAGTTAGGACTCGACTGCCCGGCAGTCATTCCAGGAAACCCGTGCTCCACCGACATAAACACACCACTACGCCACTACACCACGAAAGACGTGGCCCCTGGAGGTGGTCAGACCCCCACCGGGCGAGCTCGGCTTCCACTCCCTCCGCTGTGGCCGGGCCGAGGCTGCCTCTCCACGTCCTCACCCCCAGCCCGAGGCACTGGGCTGCAGGCCTCTGGGGAGATGTCACGTCCAGAAACACCGCCCGCTGCTGGGTCTGGGTGCTGTGCTCCCGCTGAGAGCCAGCTCCCGGGCGAGGCTGCCCTTGCTGGGCGGGCCAGGAGGGAGCGGCGAGGAGACGCAGGAGGCCCGGCCACAGCCACCTCCCCCCCAGGTCACGCAGCCCCTTCTTCCAAACAGTCTCTACTGGGTGCTCCCAAAGCGGGCCTTCCTCACTCACACCCGTCTCACTCACTCCCCGCGCACCAGCTCTGCTTCCTTTCCCCGCACATCCACTTTTCTACTTATTATCAAAACGGAGGCGTGGGCCCTACGTTTTCATTTGTTTACCACGCATTCTTGTTATTTTATGCTCGAATGGCCCCAGATTAATCCTGGAAAGGCCCGTCAGGTGGGTGCGTTTTGTTTTGTTGTTAATCCTCACCCACGGATGCCTTTCCAGTGACTTTTAGAATGGAAAGGAGGAAGAGACTGAGAGAAACATCAATGTGAGAGAGAGAGACACTGATTGGATGCCTCCTGCAGGTGCAACTGAGGACGTCGTGCCTTGACCAGAATCAAACCTGCAACCCTTCAGTCATCGAGCCGGTGCTCTAACCACTGAGCGCCAACTAGGGCCAACTGCGTTTCATAAGAGCGCATACTGTCTTCAATGAAGCAGCAAAACCCTGTGGCTTTCACAGCGAGTGGGACAGGAGAGGCAGAAGGGAACCTGAACCGTGCAGCCTTATCTTGTGATTTCCTGGAAGGCAAAGTGCATGGCAACCGTGTCCAGTGAACGCTCACTGGGAAATTCTATCCAACCGATCTTCAAGTCACCCAGCTGCACCCTCCTCCCCAGCACCCCTTGGGCCCCAGCCAGCGAACACACCTCTGTTGTCAAAGGACACACCTCTGAGCGCAGCATAAAGCCAGTCAGTGCTCACAGGTCACAAGCAACCCCAGCGGTGACCGAGCCGGGGCAGCCTCTGTTGTCAGCCCTGAGGGGAGGGCACGCCTGTGCTTCCTCGGCTCCCGGGGCCCTGAGGGCTGGAGGCTGCCCCTTGTCCCCTGGGGCTCAGCAACATGAAAGACAAAGGGGTTGGGAGCACAGACCCCACCAGCAGGGTGCGAAGAGCCCTGGAGGAGGTGCAAACGACCTCAAAGGGTGCACAGCCCGACGACAGCGGACAGCAAAGCGAGGGAGAGGCAGGTCACAGACAGGACGCGTCCGCGGAGAGGCAGCCAGAGGACCACAGCACGGGTGCCCAGAGGACAGCGGTGGGCACCGGCCACGCGGGCGGGGCGTGCGCATTACCTGCCTGCGCTCGCGGCGGGTCAGGGTGTGCCCGTTGAGGATGCGCCAGAGCATGCGCGCGGCGATCTTGGTGTCGATCCAGAGCAGGCGGAAGCCGTGGTAGTAGTGCTTCAGCTCGTCCAGCACCCGCTGCCCCAGGGACTTCTTCACGACCACCTCCGTGGGGGGGCTGTACACCGGCCCGCCCTCCTCCAGCTTCTTGTTCTTGTCCTTGAGGGACTTGAGCGACTTCTCCACCACCGAGTCGTCCCGCACCGGGGGCGAGGAGTGCCAGCAGCGCGCGGGCAGGAGCCGCGGCTGGGCGACCAGCAGGCCCGCGGAGGCCGGGGCCCACGGCGCTCGGGACACTGCACCCGCATGCTGGGGCCTCCGAGTCCAGCAGCCCAGGGGGTCGCCTCCAAAGGACAGGTGCACGGAGTGGACGGGAGCACAGCCGCCCAGCGGCACACGCCTGGGAAGGGAGAAAGGAAACAGCCATGTCTCTGACTCCACTTCCCCACACACCCAGTCTTCCCAGCGCACAAAGCACACCCCACCACTTCCCTTCCTGACGCCGGGACCCACCCAGCCCTTCCCTCCAGAGCGGGGTGGCGGAGGAGCTGGAGCCTCACAGGGGCAGGCTGGGCACAAACAGCCCCAAAAGCTGGACCCCACAGACACCCCCAGCTCGGGGGGGGGGGTGCCACAGCTTTGAGGATCTGGGGTGGGTGTGGAGCAGGGAGGGGCTTCTGCAAATACCTGCCATTGCTGGCCAGTCCTGAAGGCCAGCGAGGAGCGCCCAGTGAACGGTGGCCCAGACCTCCCCCGTGGCCAAGGCGTCAAACCCCAAGGGAAGCCTCTGCCAAGCCCTTCCCCCACTCAGCCCCTCATGCTCCCCTCCCCCGGCACCCGGCAGGCGCTGCTCCCTCAGGCCGCCCGACCCACAGCCCCGTCCTCCTGGCCATGACACTCCAATCCATCACGCCTGCTCCCTCCCCTGCTCCGGCTCCGTGAGCCCTGGGAGACCATGGGGGCTTCTGAGCTGAGCACCTGAGCCCTCTCACCCACACGCAGGCCCAGGGCACTGGGCTGCGGCACCAACGCAGACCAGGCTGCTCCCTGGGCCTGCGGAGCTGGGAGGAAGCTGAGAAACGTCTAGTGAACAAACTCGCAGCTCACAGTGGGCATCCCCCACCTCTGCTGCCCACTTCTGTCCCTCAGACCCTCCCTGTCCTCTCAGGCCCTGGAGCCAGCTGCCACGAGCACAGGAGGGCTGCTCGGGCCCGGCTGTACCCTGACCACCGCAGCAGTGAGACTGTCACCCTGTCCTGTGGCCCTGCCTCTTCTCACCGTGCAGGGGGACAGTGTCCACACACACAGATCAGCCTTCCTCCCGGACTCATCAAGCTTCGGTATCCAATTCCCAGCCCTGCATCGGCCAGGAGGCCAATGGCTTCCAGGAGAAGGCGTGACATCAGCGGTCTCCAGGGGCAGCCAAAGGGCTCGGGCACACGTGGGAGGTCAGACTGAGCTGAGGAGCACATGGTGTGCCGGGGAGGGCCTGCCAACCTGCTGCCTTTAAGCACGTTGGAGATTTGCTACTAACACTCTAGCCAGAGAGGGTGAGCTATTTTCAAAACCACAGCGGTGTCATTTATTATTTAAAACTCCAAACTAAACCCATCGGGCACCGCCACGTTCCGGGGCGGCGGGGACAGACGGCATCGCCAAGGCGACCGTGCTCTGCCCAAACCCGCCAGAGCGCCCAGCATCCTGAGAGCACGGCTCCTCACCTGCGGGCCAGCAGCCCAGCCCCTGCCCCAGCCTCCACCCGTTTCTCTCTCTTCCCCCTTTTCCCAGGTCACCTTCAACGGGGAGCCCCGGGAGAGCCGCATGTCAGCAGGGAGGCCCCTCGGGCAGACAGGCGGCGGGCTCCCCTCGCTGCGTGTTTTACTTCTGACGCGGACCGCCATCCCCCCAGAAGAGGGAGACCAGGCAGCGCTGGCAGAGCAGGGCTCGCGGTGCCGGCTGCACGGCACCAAACTCCTGGTACGTGTCCCCTGGAGGGGACAGCCCACCAAGACCGGCCCGAGGCCCGGGCACCACTGTCCTTCGGGGACACGACACCCCAGGACAGGGCGATGCGATGCCAGCAGCACCGTACGAAGAGGGACGGCCAGCAGGCGGGACACCTCTGCCCACAGGCCCGCAGCTGGGGGCTGGAGGCCACCACCCACAGCACCTCATCGCCTGCCAGAGGCCCAGGCCCCGCGACACCCGTCTGGCCACACCCTGGCGTGTGCGGGGAGCGCAGCGGTGAACGGTCACACCCTGGCGTGTGGGGGAGCACAGCGGTGAACGGTCACACCGAGGAAGGGTGAGGGCGCAAACGGCCTCCCACCGCTCAGTCTCCCACTGAACGAGGCTCCAAAGCCGCCGCGCTGTCTCGTCCTCAGAGCCGGCGCTCCCTCTCCGTCACCTCTGCGGAGGCAGGAGCAGGACCAGAAACGCTCCCTGCCCACCCCTCCGGGTCTGGGCCTTGTCAACCAAAGGCTGAGGCTGCCAGGCAACTACTACAGGCGGCTGCCCCTTCAAACACTTACCTGTGTGACTCGGGTTCTCACAGTGTGCGACCAAAGTGAGAAGAAAATTTTGGATGCTGAAAATGACACGAGATTTTGCCTCTCTTCTCCAATTCCTCATTTGAACCCATTGTTTAACTTTCTAAACAAAGTGTTTACCTTTCTAAAAATTGTGAACTTATAAAAAATATCAATAAACCAAACAGCTTTTATGTTTCAACTAGAGGCCTGGTGCCTGTGCACCGGTGGGGTCCCTTAGCCTGGCCTATGCCCTCTCGCAATCCAGGACCCCTTGGGGGGGGGTGTCAGACTGCCGGTTTCGGCCCAATCCCTGAGGGACCGCACCAGGCCTCTAGCACACAAGATCTTTGGTTAATCTCTTCCCGCCCTCCCCACTACCCCCTTCCCTTCCCTCTGAGATTCATCTGTTCCATGTTTCCATGCCTGTGCGCTGAGCATCTGCCCCCCGGTGGTCAGTGAGCATCACAGCTAATGGTCAAATGGTCGTTTAGGTGTATATATAGATAAGAACCACGAGTGCAGGTATATTTGTATCTTAGAGGTTCTTGACAAAGTCAACACCCATTGCTAATAAAAACTTTACAATGAGAGGAACGAGCTACCGTTACACACCGCAGTGCACACCAGACACTGCTCGCGAGTGTGAGGCTGCAGGCATGGCTACAGCTGCTCGGACCACAGGTCTGGCTCCTGAGGTGCGAACTGCAACCTCACGCCCAGGGCACCCACCACAGAGGCCACAAGAGCAGCTTCGGATGGAGGCTCAGCGGAGCGGTGAAGTGCCGGCCCAGGAATCAGATAAAGACCAGCGACACAGGTCACATCTGGGAACTGCCTTGAAGGCAACTGTCTAACAGTCTAAAGAAAGTGTTGCTAAAGGACGTGGGTGTGGCCAGCATAAAGCAACGGACACGCCTCCTTCTGAAGGAGAGAAAAGTCTCAGTAAGACCCCTTGCACCAGGGACACCATGTGTGGATTTAAAGCTGCCTGCTCGTGTGGCTCAGTGACTGAGATCTATTCCCAGTACCCGGGTTGTGGGCTCGATCCCCAGTGGGGGCGTGCAGGAGGCAGCCGATCAATGATTCTCTCCTCTCCCTTCCTCTCTGAAATCAATATAAGCGTGTTAAAACATATGCATACATGTTTCGTTGTGTTTTAAAGACGCAGAAACATAAAAGACAGAAGAGCAGGCTCCCAGAGGAGAGTCGCATCACTCCAGAGCACACAGGCGGGCAGACGCGCGTACTTACAGGCGGCTTACCAGCCCCGCGGTGTTGGCACAGCTGAGGCAAGCGTGGTCCCCCGGCCGCCCTGCAGCAAAACAAGGAAACAGGCGTCAGGTTCGGACCAGGCGCTGCGGGCTGCCCCCTCGCCTGCTTGGGTGCTAAACAGGTCAGGGTGCTGCCAGGCGAAGGGAGGACACAGTGTCTCGGGCGGCTCTGGGGAGAAGGGGAGCCTGAGTCAGCCCCTGGTGCCTCACCTCCCAAGTGGGGACAGAGGCTCCGCCAGCCACAGGCCCGGGACTCCAGGGCACAGCTCCCTGCCGGCTCCCGCGTGGCTCTGGGGGGCAGAGCCCGGATGAGCATGGCCCCCACGCACAGGCAGCCCCACAGTCAGGCGAGGCCGCACCCAAGTGGCCACGCTTCCCCTGCCACACGGGTGAGGGCTAAGGGTTACTGGAAACAGATGCCAGAGGACGCCATTCCTGTCCACACACCGAGGAGCACCTGCCACCACCGCAGGGTCTTGTGCGTTTGTGACCCGTCCTCTCACTCACTCGTCCCTCAGCGTACGTGCGGGTCGCCCACAGGACCAGCCTTCGGGCCTCCTGGGGTCAGGCCCTGTGCCGGGAATGGTCGGAGGGGACAGGACAGTCCTGAGCCTGCTGGGGGCAGCAGGGAGCCGGGGAGGCTGGGCGGCAGGAGCAGGGTGCCCGGAACAGGCTGGGGTGGCCGAGAGCCAACTGAGGGGCCGGCAGGAGCGAGTGGACCCTCTGAGGACAAGGCCCCAGCTGTCACTGTGTAATCCGAGAGGGGGCGGTGTCGACACACAAGCCTCACTTTCCTGTGCGGAAAGCCACTCCATCAAACACTACACTAGTCCTGCTCGTCGACATCAGCCTCGTTGTAAATCACAAGCTCCATCACCATGATTCATAACATAACCTTTTCTCTGTCACGAGACACTTCTGTTAAAATTACAAAACACGCTCTGGCCGGTGTGGCTCAGTGGATGGAGCGTCAGCCTGAGGACTGAAAGGTCCCAGGTCCAATTCCGGTCAAGGGCATGTACTTTGGTTGCAGACACATCCCCAGTGGGGGGCGTGCAGGAGGCGGCTGATCGATGTCCCTCTCTCATCGATGTTTCTAGCTCTCTATCCCTCTCCCTTCCTCTCTGTGAAAAATCAATAAAATATGTTCAAAAATATATAAATAAATAAAGTATATATTTTTAAAAATTACAAAACACATGGCAAACACGCCACTCCAGCCCCCAGTTGTCACCCAAAAAAGAAGCCTGCCCCCTCTCCCCTGGCCTGTCCCCTCTGCCTGCCCAGGCCAGTGCCCCACCTCCAGTTGGCTCAGAAATGGCTCCCCACCTGCACATGCCCCCAGCAAGCCAACAAGCTGCCACAGCTCGAGGCGGCATGAATTCACGCCCCCTCCTGTGCCCCCTTCCCAGGCCCCTGCCCTCCCCCCCGCCCCCTGAAGCAGGGAGGTGCCCCATGGACACTCCTTCTGGAGGCCTTTTGTGCTGTCTTTCCCCACAACCCGCTCCCCACACCAGCTGGTGTCCTACAATCCAATCCTGACACCACCGGGGCTGGTATAGACCCCAAGTAACACCAGACTGCCCACCCTTCGTTCGTGTCAGTGGCAAGTAGGATCCCAGGCTGCCCACATCCTAACAACCACAGTGCAGGGGTTCCCACGAACTCCTCACTCTTGGCAATTTGCTAGAATGACACGGAACCCGGGAAAGGGCTCTCCTTCTCACTGCAGTTATTCTAAAGGACACGGTGGACGCCCAGATCAGGGGCTCACGCTCACGGTCCAGCGGCCCGAATGCAGAAGCTGCTGTCCTTGTGGGGTCGGCAAGGGCCACCAACCCAGGGGCTCCCAACCTCCCTGTTAAGACTCGTATCCTCACTGCCGGGAGTGGCTGGCTACCTGTTTGGCCATCGGGATGGAGCTCAATCTCCAGGCCCCCACCTCCCCCTGGAGGTTGGGGTTGGGGTAGGAAGGTCCAGACGGCTAATCACAGGTACTTCATTAGCATAAACTCAGGTAAGAGGGAAAGTGGCTCATTATAAATCATCTGACACACCCTGATCACTCAAGAAATTCCACCCACCAGCGTGGCTCAGAGGCTGAGGGCCGAGTTCTGAACCAGGAGGTCACGGTTTGATTCCCGCTTTGGTCAGGGCACATGCCCAGGTGGCGGCTTCATCCCTAGTGTGAGGCGTGCAGGAGGCAGCCAATGGATGACTGTCTTTCATCATTGATGTTTCTATCTCTCTCCCCTCTCCCTTCCTCTCTGAAATCAATAAAATATTTGGAAGGGGGGGGGGAGAGAGAGAGAGATGAAGAGAGGGAGGGAGGAACATAAATGATGTGAATCATCAATTGGCTGTCTCCTACACAACCCACATTGAAGACGCAACCCACAACCCGGACATGTGCCCTTGGTGAGTATCGAACCCGGGACCACAGGCCAGCGCTCTACCCACTGAGCCAGACCGGCCAGGGCCATGTATATATTTAAAATCATGAACAAGAAATTCCAAGGGCGTTTGGGGCTCTGGCAGGAACGGGGCAGGAGGACAGAGACCAAGCGTATGTGTTTCTTCACGTCCCACCCCTCTCTCTCTTCACTCACCAGGACTCGCTCCTGCCAGTTACTGCAGGCAGCGCCCTCTCTGCTCCACCCCCAGCTCCCCGCAGGCACTCCGCACCTGGAGACCCGGGGGTACCCTTGACAGCTCTCAGGCCTCTGGGTGCCCTTTCAGTGACGGCCAGGGGCTGGGCGCCTCCCCTGATGGGCGCCTGCCCCCGGCCCTCCCACCCAGTCCCTGGTGAGCCGGGCCACCCACCTGTTGGCCGCCCAGGCCCGCTCCCAGGCCCGTACTGCACACAGCCCTTCCTCCAAGGAGCACAGTGTGCGAATGGGGAGTGAGAGGGAGAGGAGGGGAGCAGGGGGCGACAGCAGGAGACAGGCACCACCTGAGCTGGGCCTCCCAGGTGAAGTGACTGCCAGGCCTCAGATCAGATGCGATGAGGACACTTCACCTCTGCAGCCCCCCCACCCAGCCCACCACCCACCCCAACTCTGGGCAAACAGGGGATGTGCCCAGAGGAGCATCCTACAACGCATGGGACCGGTCCTCCAAGGACTGTCAAGGAAGCCAGAAAAAGCCACAGCCACAGCCGCGAGGGAAGGGCAGAGAAACATGATGGAAGGCGCGGCGATCCTGGGGTGGGGAGAGCAGTCAGGAGAGGCGTGTGCAGGGCAGGACCGTGTGTGTGTGTAACAGGAGAAAAAAAAAGAAGAAAAAAAAAGGAGAAGAAGGAGCTACCCAATAAAGGAAATCTGACCCAGCCTGGCGCGCAGCTCACACAGTTTCAACACGGGTTCGGCAACTGTAGCCAACAAGCGCACGACGTCAGATGCCAGTGACGGGGGCACGTTCTCCGGAAAAAGGCCCCCAGCGGCCGAGGGGAGCCCCTGTTCCCCCCTACACCTCCCTACACTCCCCCCACCCCCCACCTCCTACCCCCCTAACCCTCCACCCCCCGCAGCAAACGGGCAGCCAGGCCCGGCCGCCTCCCTCCCGGTGTCTGGGCAACGCGGGACATCAGCGCAGGGAACGCTCCTGTTCCCGGAATGACGGCGCGGGCACGCGGACCGCCGCCAGCGCCAGCCGCCCGCTGGGAAGGCGGCGGCCAGGGCGCTGTCAGCGCCTCCACCGGGGAGCGGAGCAGCGGCGCGGGGACAGCGGCCCCCCGGGCAGCACCAGGCCTGCGCCCTCCCCGCTCCAAAGGTCTGCGCAGCCATCCAGCCGGCCATCCAGCCATCCAGCCATCCAGCCATCCAGCCGGCCATCCAGCCATCCAGCCGGCCACCCAGCCATCCAGCCAGCCAGCCATCCAGCCAT
Organism: Lasiurus borealis; assembly: GCA_004026805.1. Taxonomy (NCBI): domain Eukaryota; kingdom Metazoa; phylum Chordata; class Mammalia; order Chiroptera; family Vespertilionidae; genus Lasiurus; species Lasiurus borealis. The sequence continues at coordinate 1,279 of PVJN01041664.1, read as the reverse complement.
CCGGCCATCCAGCCATCCAGCCGGCCGGCACGATTAAAAAGTCACCCGAATGCGTCTCCTGGGCCACAGCCAGGCACCCCACAGCAACACCCCCCCCCCCCTTTTAGCTGGAGTCTCCGTGTTACGGGACAAGTTTGCTCCTTTTCCAATCTGACAAGTGAGGAACAGAGTCGGGGGGTGGATTTGGGGGTGGGGAGAGCATGTAAAAGAGAGAAGGGGAAGGGAGGGGTGGAAAGGAGGACCCCAGGGGTGGGTGGGACGCCAGGGGTGGACCCACCCCACCCAGAGCCCGGCGCTCGGCGTGATTTCCACGCCCCAGCGGGGGTCCCGGGCGCCGCGGGCACAGGCGCCGGGGTCACACCGCCGCCTCGGACCCCCGGACCCCGCTGCCCGCCCCCGGCCGCAGGTCCTGGCCGCGGGGGCCCGGGAAGCGGCCCAAGGACGCGGCCGCGCTCGGGACGGGCGCCGCGTTCCACGGGGCTTCTCCTCGAGCAGCGCCGGCGCGCCCGGGCGGGACGTCAGCGCGTTCCCGCCGCCGCCGCCGCCGCCGCCCCAACCCCGCCGCGCGCGGGGCGCCCGAGGTCACGGCGCGGGTGAGTCACACACAGGCCGCCGCCGCCCGCCCTCCCGCCCGTCCGCCCGTCCGAGGCGCACGGCCACCGGCGCGTCCGTCCGTCCGTCCGTCCGGGGCGTGGCGACCAGGCCCCGCCGCCCGGGAAGGCCCCCCGGACCCCCATCCCGCCGCGGCCCGCGCCGTCGGGCGGAGCACTCACCCCCCCGGGCGGCGGCGCGGGGCGCGGGGAAGCGGGCGGGCCCCCGGCTGCGGCAGCTCCTCAGTAAGATGGACGCCATGTGCCCGGCGGCGCCCGCCTCTCGGCGGCGGCGGCGGCCTCCTCTCCCTCCTCGCCGGCCTGGCGGCGGCGGCGGCTCGGCCCGCCCGCGCGGACGGTTGAGGCGGCGGTTGGCTGCCGGCGGCGGGCGCTCAGCTCAAGGACCCGGCACCGGCGGCGGCGGCCATGTCCCGGCACCGACGTCCGGCGGCGCGGGGCGGGGCGACCGGGCGCCGCTCCCATTGGGCCTCTCGGGCGCCCGCCGCCCGGCCAGGTGAAGGCGGTCCCGGCGTGCCCCGCGCACGGCGACTACCGGCCCCGGCGTGCCCCGCGGCCCCGGCCCCGCGCGCTGCATTCTGGGCCTCGGGGCGCGCCGCCGCGCCTGCGCGGGGAGAGAGCTAGGGCGCATGCGTGGTGGGGAGGGGCGGGGGGAAGGAGGGGAGATCCTG
>PVJN01041663.1:0-18642 GCA_004026805.1 Lasiurus borealis | reverse complement strand
GGTCCCATTGGTACGGGTTCCTGGCAGTCACAGCTCCGTTGTAAATCTGCCCAGTTGTTCTCCGTGGCCATCGGGCTGCCCGGATCTGCCTTTTCCCCATTTGAATTCTCTCTTTAGTGCGGATCCAGGAAAGCGGCTGCAGAGCCACGATGGGATGGCGAGCGCCCCAGGCACCGGGCCTGAAACAGCACAAACTGTCCGAGGGGAGGGGCTCAGAGGAGGGGCCATGGTGGAAGCCAGGGTGACCCCCACACACACTTGTTTTCAGTGCTCCTGCCCTCAAATGGCACATCATTCTGGGCACAGACGGCAGGGAGGATGCTGGGCAGGCTCCTGGGGTGGATGTGAAGGCCTTTGTGCCGAGGAGAAAAGAAACAAAAACTCAGACACCTGTGCAAGGCTGGCAGGAGGAGGTGCCCTTCCCTCGGATGGCAGATGGCGGACGGCCTGTGGCCGGTGCGGGAGCAGGGGCTGCATTCCACCTTGTTAGCCCCACGGCCGGGTCTGCATGCCCACGGTGGCCCTGGTCCCGAAGAGAAGAGAAGTGGGGGTGGAGGGATTTCCTTCCCATCCCCCGGCCAGCTGTGGCTGTAACTGTCCCAGATGCTGGCCTGGCTGTGTCTCCTGAGACCCTGTAACGTCCGCCTTCCTTACGCCTTCGTGGGGATTTTCCTGAGAAGCTGGGCTGTTCTTGAAGCAGGAGCCAGCTTGCTCCGATGTTTCCAGACCTGGGGGAAGCACTTTCTCTTTTCTCTGAAGCTCTGACATACAGACCAAGTGCTGCCTCTCCCCACCGCCGGGAGCCACACTCAACCCGGGGCTGCGTCTGCGTCTGCGTCTGCGTGCAGGGCCGCGGCCTCGCTCGGCTGTCTGTATTTGGTTCTGATGTCACGCTCGTCTGTTCCCATGGCACGGTTTGTTTGAGGGACTCGCTGCTTCTCCACGAGCGGGGGGCAGAGGCCCTCGAATGTCCCCTGGGCCGTTGCGCTGAGGAACCGGGAGGCCAGAAATAGCCAAGGCTGCCCCCTCGCCTTCCCGGCAGCTGCCGGCCCTCCCGACCCCCAGGCCTGCTCTTTCCCTGTTGTGGAGGTTGTTCTTCCCCAAAACGATGTGGCCACTCGTCAGAGGTGTTTCGTTCAAGGGTCCAGAGTGTCCGTTGCTGCCCGTATAATGGACACTCACAGTTCAGAAGACCCGCGGCTCCAGTTCGCCTCTTAGGATGTTTGCTTTCTGAGCTTGGAAAGTGATGGACCTCAGCTTTTCTTTGCCTCTCTTGCCTGTGGGTAGCAAGCAGTTGAAACCCCTTTTCTGAGAAACCCCGCACACCCTCACTTCCCCCACCCGAGCAGTCCAGACAGGGGGAGGGGGGGATCACGGCAGGGGTGGGTGTCAAACCTCATGGTCCAGAGAGGGTTCCTCAAAGCAGGGAATGATGTCTGGGTTCCGCAGAAGAAAGAAACCCCTGAAATCTAGCAGTTTTCATTTCTTTTCACCTGTTACCTCATTTTCTCAAATTCCCGAAAGACTCACAGCTTTTCAGGATTTTCTCTCTTTCTCCCTCTGGGTATATGTCGTGGTGAGATGTGTCATTCCAGCTGCCCCCGGGGAATTCTCAAAGCAGACACCATGCTGACCGAGGGGTCAGGGGAGGGAGAGTGGGAGTTGGTATTTAATGGAAACAGAGGTTCTATTGGGAAAGCTGAAAAAGTTCTGGAGATGGATGGTGATGATGGTTGTACAACAGCATACATGTTCTTAATGCCACTTAACTGTACACTTAAAGATGTTGAAATGTTAAATTTTATGTTATGTATATTTTACCACAAAAAAATGGTAGGGAGAAGGGACTGGACTGCAGGTGTGCAGTGGGAGTGTGAGTGCCAGAGGGGAGGTGGGGATGAGAACGTGGGGACCAGCAAGAAGTGAAAAAGCAACAACACTGAAAATGCAGGAGCTATTCTGCAGAGGAGTTTGGCTCTATAGAGGGCCAAGAACACATAGAAAATGTTACAAGGCTAAGAAGAGGAAGCTTGCTTCTGGCTAATTCTCCATGGTGACCTCAGAGGCAATAAAAAAACTCCAGTCAGGAAGCTCTGGCTACAGCGTCGTCGCTGTTAGGTGGGGCCGAGGGTGCCGCCGGGAGGCTCCGAGCACCCACCACACCAAGCAGATGACCCGAAGCAGATGCCTTTGGGGTGATGGCAGCGCTCTAAAATTAGATGTGGTAATGGTTGCACTTCACCGTCAATTTACTGAAAATCTTTGAGTGGGACACTTAAAGTGGATGCATTTAATGGCATGTAAATTACACCTCAGTAAAACTGTTAAAACACACACACACACACACAGAACTGTGCTTCCCTGGAACCGTGCTCTTCCCTCACACAGAGGCCCTGCCTGCTGCCCGCCGTCCCCATTTCACCAGGAGAGGAGCGTGGTCACGGGGGTGGGCTGTGCCTCCCGTATCTGCCGTCTGGGCCCTTCACCCTGTAGAAGTGGAGAGCCTTCTAATCTAGACATGGTGACCTCATCAGAGGCAACTCAGTGGCCCGGCAAGTCTCGGCTCTCCTTCTGGGCACCCATGATGAAGACCTCCCCGCAGGCGGGGGCCATGGAACTGCTGCCAGCCCGTGGCAGCTCCCTCAGCTGCAGCCCTTCACTGGCCCTTGGGCTTGGGAAGCCCCGAGGAGTCTTGGAGGGTGGGCCCTGCCTTCCCAGCCCCGTTTGTCACTTGGGATTGTTTCCACCCGGTGGCGTCAGCCCCAGAAGCAACAGAGGGTCAGCAGAGAGGAACTTGGCAGAGCCGTCCTGCAAATAGCTCGGAGCCCTGCCTTCTGTTTGAGAGCCAGTCATCACCTCACCCTGTCCTTCTGTCACTGGCCCCGGGGCCGTGAGGACACGCCCACCGCGGTGCTTGTTGTTGGGGGGACATGCAGGTCTCCGTGATGGGACGAAGAGCAGCTGTTCCCACCGGGCTCCGGCTCCATAAAGGGTACATATTAAACAGCCTCCCTGAGCTGTCTGCTCGGATCAAACAGCGACGGTTGCTAAGTGCGCTCCTAGATGAATAGCATCAACTCAAATGATCAAAATAACTTAGAACAGCTAGAGGTATTAGAGATTATTTATCTCCATCCCGTTTCCTTTACTTGAAAATGAAATTCAGAGGCCCCCAAGGATAACACCAACTTAGGGTCCTGAGCAGACTGGAGCCCGCATTTCCTGGTAGCCCCAGGCAGGACTGATTCCTTTACAGCAGGCCCAGTGCCCCCTAGTCATTGTATTTAAAAGCCTCCGGGAGGGTGTCCTTGCCATTCTGTGGTTCTCTAGCATCAACAGGCCTGTCTGTTTAGGGAGATCATTTTCCACATTTGAAATGAAAGCAACCTGACAATCTTGGGAAATCCATGAATGACTGTGACTCAAGCTAAAAGCAAAATCATAATCTAGAATGAAATTAATTTAGATCAAACTATCTCAGTCCAAAAGGTGCATGGAGTTCTTATCCACATAATTTTTTAAAATTCACATGCTTTATTTTAGTGTATTTTATTTTTTATTAATTTTTTTAATGTTTCTAAGGTACAACGGTACCTCGAGATACAAGTGCCCTAACACACGAGATTTTTGAGATATGAGCCATCGAGCGAGCGAGCGAGCAATTTTTGCTTTGAAATACGAGCAATAGTTGAGATAGGAGTAGTCACGAGGAACGGCCGGCGACTCCAGCATCTCATAGTTTCCCACGCCTCAAGGGAACGAATTAAACTCCTATCTCAAGGTACCACTGTATTTGGTTGGTTTCAGTGTTTACAAGTGTCTTAAAATGTCTGGCACATACAGAACACTTTTTTAATTTAATAAATCTTTATTGTTCAGATTATTACAATTGTTCCTCTTTTTTCCCCCCCATACCCCCCCTCCACCTGGTTCCCACCCTACCCTCTGCCCCTACTTCCCCGCCACTGTCCTCATCCATAGGTGTACGCTTTTTGTCCAGTCTCTTCCTGTACCCCCCATAACTCTTTCCCCTGAGAATTGTCAGTCCACTCCCTTTCTATGCCCCTGATTCTATTATATTCACCAATTGATCCTGTTCATCAGATTTTTTATTCACTTGATTTTTAGATTCCCTTGTTGATAGATATGTATTTGGTGTTCATAATTTTTATCTTTACCTTTTTCTTCTTCCTCCTCTTCTTAAAGAATACCTTTCAGCATTTCATATAACACAACACTGATTTGGTGTTGGTGAACTCCTTTAGCTTTTTCTTATCTGTGAAGCTCTTTATCTGCCCTTCAATTCTGAATGATAACTTTGCTGGGTAGAGTAATCTTGGTTGTAGGTTCTTGCTATTCATCACATTGAATATTTATTGCCACTCCCCCCCCCCTGGCCTGCATAGTTTCTGTTGAGAAATCAGCTGACAATCATATGGGTTCTCCCTTGTAGGTAATTAACTGTTTTTCTCTTGCTGCTTTTAATATTCTCTCTTTGTCTTTTGCTCTTGGCATTTTAATTATGATGTGTCTTGGTGTGGTCCTTTTTGGATTCCTTTTGTTTGGGGTTCTGTGTACTTCCTAGACTAGTAAGGATATTTCTTTCTTCAGGTGGGGGAAGTTTTCAGTCATTATTTCTTCAAGTAGGCTTTTAGTATCTTGCTCTATCTCCATAATTCAGAAGTTGGTATGCTTGAGATTGTCCCAGAAGCTCCTTACACTATCTTCAAATTTATGAATTCTTTTTCTTTTTGCTTTTCCGGCTGAGTGTTTTTTGCTTCTTTGTATTTCAAATTTTTGACTTGATTTTTGAGTTCCTCTAATCTTCTGTCAGGTCTCTGTAAAATATTTTTTATTTCAGTCAGAGTATGCTTAATTTCTAGTTGGTCCTTTTTTATATCCTCAAGGGTCTCACTAAATTTATCAGCCTTTTCTAGGAAATTCTTGAAAAATCTTATAACTGTGGTTTTGAACTCTATATCCAGTAGTTTGCTTTCCTCTATTCCCTCCATTTCCTTCATTTGTGATCTGTTTCTTTGTCTCCACATTTTGGCTGCTTCCCTGAGTTGGCAGAGTAGCTTTGTGTGCTACCTGTCCTATATGGCTCAGTGGCTCAGCCTCCCCAGTTACCTGAGGTGGACACTCTTGATGCACCCCTTTGTGGACTGTGAGCTCAGCCTTGTTGTAGTTAAGTCTTGATTGTTGTTGGTATCACTGGAAGAAATTGACCTCTAGGCCAATTGGCTGTGAGGATCAGCTGTGTTTATGCTGGGAGAACTTTTGTGCTGGAAACACCCTTGTGAGACAAGATTTGCAAAATTGCCAAAGCCTTTGTGCTCAGTAATCACTGCAGGCACCTCTGAGAGAAAGCCGCCCTCGAGTTTCTCCTCGAATGAGTTGGGGGTTCCCAGAAACTTGCCTGGAACTGAAGTTCAGCACAGTTGGGAGCTTCCGTCTCCCTCCCGCTTTAGAAAGCCATTTGCACACTCAGCCACTGGTGCATTCAGTAGTCAGTCCTCTCTGCGCACATGCACTTCCAGATCTCTGTCCCGAAGCTCCCGAGTCTCAGTGTGCTTTCTCATTTCCTGACAGTCCAGATCCTCCCCGAATGAGTCTGGGTCCCTAGGGTCTCGCCCAGGACTGGAGTTCAGTGAAGTCGGGAGCTTCCATTTCCCTCCTGCTTTAGAAAACCAGCGCACACTCCGCTGCCTATGCATACAGCTGCCCATCTTCTCTGCATGTGCGTCTCTGTACCTCAGCCTTTTGCAGCTCCTCTGAGTCTCAATGTGCTTTTCTCTTTCCTTCTAGCTGTAGAATTTCCACTCAGCCAGCTTTTCTGTGGTTCTGGATGGTGTCCATTTTGTCTTTTAGTTGTAGTTTTGATATTGTTGTGTGAGGCAGCAGTTTAGGTGTTTATCTATGCTGCCATCTTGGTTTCCTCCAGAACGCTTTTTTAAAAAATTATTATTGATTTCAGAGAAATAGAGAGTTAGAAACATTGATAAGAATCATTGATCGGCTGCCTCCCATACGCCCCCTACTGGAGATCAAGCCTGCAACCGGGGTATGTGCCATTGACCAGAATCAAACCTGGTCAAGTCCACAGGTGAGGCTCCATCCACTGAGCCAAACCAGCGAGGGCCAGAACATGTTCTAACGTTAGTTTTTCTTTCACACTGTGAACCGCTAATTTGAAAGCAGCACATGGTGGCCTTCCCCTCAGAGATCTCTCGGTCTGAGAGAGGCCCAGAGCCGTGGATGTGGTTCATGCATCTCAGTCACTTTAAAAAGCATCTTTTATGTATAAAGTCTACATAGGAACTACTCTTCCAGGGCATAACCATCAAAAGTAATTTTTGAAATTGCAGTTGCATAACAAGAGGTTACAATGATGTTGGTTTGTTTTTTATTTGAGAGGACTCAGCTTCCATTATGTTTTCATGGAGAGGGTTTTTATGTTTAAAAGGAATGTGGATGTTTGCAATTTTTCTAAGATGCTGAAATCATGGTTACATAGATGACTAAAATCTATACTGTTGAGTGCTAAATGGCATTTCGTTGATTTGTAAATTAACTACTTATCCACCATCTTTGAAACCAGTGGGCATGTGGGCAGGTGGGCCAAGCCTACTAATGAAGGAAGCTGATCTGCTTGCTGGACACACAGCACCCTTTTCACTGCATGACATGATCTGAAAATCCACTTCGAGCCAGGCAGGAGCTCAGCAAAGTGGCCTTCATGTGTTCACACCCTACCCAGTTAGAAGATAAAATGGAAGAAATGCCCCATTTTTAATAACTGCAAAATACATAAAATACCAAGGAATAAGGTTAATAAGGAGTGCAGTTTATGTGAAGCACACTTTAAAACAGTACATAGAAACACCAAAGATTTCAACAGCAGGAAGGGCATACCATGTTCTTGGATAGGGTAACTTAACATTATAAAAATACCAAGCCTCCCGACATTAGCCTATATAATGCAAGCCCCAGTAAAAATAGCAAAACGATTTATTTTGGTACTAGACCACTTGCTTCTAAATTTTATTTGGAAAAATTAACAAGCAATAATAACCAGGAAATTCCAAAAAGGGCAAATTAATGAGGGTGGGGGTGGAGCACTGTGCCCAGGGACAGCTGCAGGAAGACGACGGCGTTGTCCTGTTTGCTCTGTCCACCCCCTGCCCCAGGCACCTGTGCAGCCCAGAATAGGAGCCACAGATCCCGTTGGGAAAATGTAAGATGTGGCCGCAGACGGTGTGCCTCGGGTATACATGACAGCGTGTTTGCATTGGTTTCTGAGGCCGCCATAATAAACTGCCACAGCCCAGGTGGCCTAACACAACAGAATTTGTCCTCTCACAGTTCTGAAGCCCGGAAGTCCAAAATCAAGGTGTCGTCAGGGTGGTTCCTTCAGGAGGCGCCTAGGAAGGCTGTGCCTTGCCTCTCTCCTCACTCCTGGTGGTCCCCCAAAACCTTCTATGTCTTCACAGAGCTTTCTCTCTGTGTGTCTCTCTCCACACTTCTCTCTTCTTAGAAGGACACGGGTCATCGGACGATGCCCCCCCCCCCCTACTGTGGTGTGACCTCAGACCAGCTTAAGTGCATCTGCAAAGAGGCCACTTCCAGATCAGGTCGGTGCACAGGCTCTGTCTGGGTGTGGAGTTCTGGAGGACAGGGTCCAGCCTGCCGCCGTGTTAAGCATCACGTGTGTGGATTCATTTTTCAGGGTTGGAATGTGTGGCACGTGTCATGTGCTCTTAACCCCTCTTTTCGGGTCCAGCTACAAAACGATTTTTTTTCCTTTCTCTTGTACTTGAAGATGTGTAACGGTATGTCGTAAACTGACCTGAAATATGTGTTTGTTCTGCAGCAAAATCCGTGAATAATGCTTTATAACTAGGGCAGTTCATGCTCCCATTCTCTATCTGGCTATTTATAGTGGGACCTATTTTTCTCTGGGTCAGAGGGCATCGGTTAGCATTAACAACCAGAACTTGTTTAACAAAAATGACTAAACAATGCTAAAAATTGTGGCCCTTCTGAGGAACAGGGAGCGGCATGACTTCCAGGCTTCCGATGAGAAGGAGGACCACTTATGGAGACTGGGGAGCTGGTGGGTAAGGCAGGGAGGGGAACAGGGAAGTTGAGTTTAATTCTGGAAGTGTTGCCAGGCAGGGAGGCCCCAAGCTGGGGAGGGAATTGGGCGGTGTTGCATGCAGCAGAAAGACCCCAAGGGACTCAAGTAGAGAAGTCACCAGATCCTTGGGGACGGGAGGCCCCTGGTGGAGCAGTTTCAGTGCCGCTGTGGAGGTGGAGGGACCACACAGACTGAAAGGACAGTGCGTCGTCTAGCTGCCACAGCTCTTACTGATCGCTGCTGTCGGGGCTCCATGCTGCTGCTGGCTCCAGGAGCGGGTACGATTGTTCTTCCCTGAGCTTGGGAAGCACCTGGTCTCCAACCTGTCTGCTATTTCGGGCAGCATCTGAGGCACCTCCTGTGGGACACCTTGGCTCCACCGTCCCAGCAAGAACACTTCAAGAAGAGAAGGCTGTTCTGGGAGCCGAAATCCTTGGATGACTGGAATTTACCTAGTGCTTGTTACATGCCAGGCCTTTTGCTTTCATCTTCCCAATACTACTCTGAAATGGGTGTGTGTGGGGGGGGGGGGTAGGGGGGAGGGCCAGAAGCTCCAAGGAGGCAGGGCTTTATTCTACGTGAAAAGGAACTTGCTAGAAAGGAACGCTGCTCTAAAATGGACTTCCCCTTGAAGGTGTGAGGGTCTGACCTCTGGAGGTGTGTTTTGCTGCCTTCTTTGATATGTTCGGCTTGAATTTTAAAGTTGAGCAAATATCATTTGACGTAAGTCGTTCCAAATGTCCGCAATGGCGGGGTGGTAATCTCTCTACAGTTGTCAGTCTATGTACTCCACCCCCTGTCTCCTCTGCTGTAGTGAGCAGGGGACAGACCCCTGTTTAGTCTCCTCTGCTGTAGTGAGCAGGGGACAGACCCCTGTTTAGTCATCTGCATGCCTCTGTGGCTGTCACTGGCAGGGGGATGGCTAGGCTGCAGGCTGAGAGCCTTGGGAAGCCTGGAGCAGACTTATGACTGCCTCGTCACCTAGTTTTCCAGTGCATCGCAGAGTTTCATGGCCAGGAACCTGTTCACGAAGCTGACTGGGGTTTTCTCTGGGAGCTGACAACCGGCTCCAGGTTTATCACCACCCAGGGCACTGTGCGGACTCTGCTGGTGACGTTTCTCACCTTAAAGAGTGTTTATAATTTGAATGATTCATGACACATTTAAATGAGCTTCTTCCTCCCCGGGAAGTAGCCCACGTCTCTGCTTGAGGAATAAAGAAATAAACCGTTTACTCATATAAACCGTGGCCCTTCTGCAGGGAGGGCGTGGCTTCCAGCTCCCGAAGTTGACAAGACTGAAATCTGTTTCATACCAATGTTAAGGTAAAATACAATAGTAATTTATATTTTAAAAAAGGGGAAAAGTGCTGACTTTCTCGTTGATTGGAGTGACTTGTTCTCCCAATGTCTTTATAGCTTAAAATAACTTAAGGAGCTTGAGATCCTAAACAAAATGTATGTAAATGAAATAAGATGTAAACCTTCAAAATATAGGGGCCCCAACTCCCCTGGCTTTTAATTGGAAAGCCCACCGGGGTTGGCATCCGAGCTTCACCTGAGGATGAGTTGGTTCCCAGAAGTAGCTACAAGCCACATATCTTCATTTGGTACTTTATTATCTGCACAATATTTGTTTTTTAAGTATATATTTTTATTGATTTCAGAAAGGAAGGGAGAGGAAGAGAGAGAATCATTGATCAGCTGTCTCCTGCACGCCCCCTACTAGGGATAGAGCCCCAAACCCCAGGCTTGTGCCCTGACTGGGAATCAAACCGTGACCTCCTGGTTCACTGGTCGGCTCAGGACAACATTTAAAGTGGAGTTTTATTCTGAGGAACTCGCTTCCAGGAGGCAGTGCAGCCGTGCGACACCTTCTCCATAAACTTGGCTAACTGGAAGACTGGACACATGGACGCATTGCTGTGCATTTGTGGAGGCTGTTAGACATTTTTTCCTGGGCTGGGCTAGGCTGGCTCGGGGAAGATGCAGGAGCCCCCAGACTGGGTGAGTGAGGCACCCCATGCTCGGAGCAGGACAGCGGCTCTTCATTGTTCAGACTATGGTCAGCACTGTGCCCTTTGGGGCAGGGGCTCCATTTGTGGGACTGCCTCAGACAGTCGTTGGATGGTAAATGCTGAGAGTTTCCATGACAACTCAGTCCTGCTCCAGGAACTCCTTACTCCATGTGTCTTTGGTTCAAGACACCCAGGAGCCCACAGCTTTCGGAGGAGATGCCTCAGGGTTGCAGCCACACCACCAACGAGCCACACGACTTGGGGCAGGCTATTGCACCTTCTTGTGACTCAATATCCTTACTTGAAAAAGGGCTCTCACCCACAGGCTCGTTGGAAGAATTAAACAGTATCCAGACCTGGCGCTGGCTGCAGAGCCTGGAGCAGGGCAAGTTCTGGGATTGGCCCACCCCTGGTGCAGGTCTGCACTTGCAGCCGGCTGTCCCAGGAGCAGCGCATCTCGGTCACTCCTGGCTCAGGTTGCTTTTCCAGCTGTTAGGCAGTCCCACCTGCAGGATGTTTTATCCTTTCTGAGCCCTGCTTCTCAGGCAAAATGAAAATGTGCAGGTATGAGCGTGCAGGAAGCCTGGTACTTGCCTCCAGATGGCTCTCCTGAGCAGTAGTGTCAGCCACACTCTCCTCCTAGTGTCCTTCCCACCACAGCTGAGGTGCGTGATTAGTCTTAGCCTCTCTCAATTGGGTAGCGCAAAACCAGTGGCTTTCTTTCTTTCTTTCTTTTAAAATATATTTTATTGATTTTTTTTTTTACAGAGAGGAAGGGTGAGAGATAAAAAGTCAGAAACATCAAGGAGAGAGAGACATCGATCAGCCGCCTCCTGCACGCCCCACTGTGGAGATGTGCCCGCAAACAAGGTACATGCCCCCAACCGGAATCAAACCCGTGACCTTTTAGTCCTCAAGCTGACGCTCTATCCACTGAACCAAACCGGTCTCATCTCTCTTTCTTTTTTTAAATCCTCATCCTTGGATGTGTTTTTATTGATTCTAGTAAGAGAGGAACAGAGAAACATGAATGTGAGAGAAACCTCGTTGCCTCCCATACACGCCCTAACCAGGAACCCGAACCCACAACCCAAGTATGTGACCTGACTGGGAATCGACCCCACTGCCTGTAGGTGTAATGACTAACACTCCAACCAACTGAGCCACCTGGCCAGGGATGATTCTTACGTTTTGAAGTTCTTTTTCAAATTGTGGAAACATATCTTGGAGAGTGTGCATTTATTTTTTTAGTGACCGATGGGTAACTCATTAGCCCTTTTCATAGCTGTTGTAAATATTTCTCTCCTCGCCTATCCTGGTGCCTGTGCCCCTGAAATAGGGTCTCCACACTTTGTCCTAGAAGATGCGGAAGCCAGCCGCGTGTTGGGCAGAGGAAGGAGAGCTGGAAGGAGTTAGTGGGACCACATTGATGACTCCACCCTGGGTAAACCCTCAAACACATTCCACTCTTCCAAGAACAACAACACGGTCATCTCCTTAAACGGGGACTGGCTGAAACAGTCGCCAGCGAGCGGAAGCCTACCGGCTGCCTTAATTGTCACCCCCAAGTGAAGCGTGTCCATCCCACATGCGGCCTCGCCGTCACTGTCCTGAGTCAGCCCGAGTCAACTCCTGGCCGAGGTGAGGAGCGTCTGGACAGATCGGAACCTGAGACAATGAGTCTCGAACGAAGCCCGCTGGGAGGAGCAGGCTTCCTGTGTTCTTGGACATTCGACAGATGGTTAGCACTCTGAAAGGGAAAAGGAGCCCATGCTCTGAGGACTCTTTGCCAGTTGGGGTTTCCGCAGAGGAGAGGAGAAAGCCTGAAATGGCCCAGAAAGAGCGACTGGCTATCACCAGCTGGCAGGGCCGAGGGGGGATTGTGGATGGAGGAGGGAGGGCTAGGCCAGACTCCCGGGCCAGGTAGAGAAGAGCTGGTGGACACTTGGGGGACCTGAGCCTCTAGCTTATTCTCAGCAGGATGCTTTTAAAGGGTTCACACAGAAGCCTCACCTTGTCCCCTCCCTCTCACTCCTTATTTCCCTGTTTTCTGTCTGTGCTCCCCTCATCGGGCATGGTGTGGGGATGTTTCTATTTTATGTCATGGCACTTATCTGTACTAAAAAAACGGTAATATGCTAATTAAACCAGGTCAACCAGACATCTTCCAGTCATCCAGTCCTCCTTCTGGACAAAGCCACAGTGGCGGGGGCTGAGGCAGAGGCAGTTAGGGGTGATCAAGCCGGTAGGGGAAGGCGGTTAGGGGGCTATCAGATGGGCAGGCAGAGGTGGTTAGGGATGATCAGGTCAGCAGGCAGAGGGGTTCGGGGCAATCAGGCAGGCAGGCAGAGGTGATTAGGGGCAATCAGGCAGGCAGGCAGAGGGGTTAGGGGTGATTAGGCAGGCAGGCAGGTGAGCAGTTAGGAGCCAATGGTCCTGCAGGATTGGGCCTAAACCAGCAGTTGAGCATCCCCTGAGGGGTTCTGGATTAGAGAAGGTGCAGGCTGGACTGAGGGACCAGCCTCTGTGCACAAATTTTGTGCACCAGGCCTCCAGTCACAATTATAAGTAATTGCTTATTATACAATTATGAAATATCAGTGTCCCTCTGGAAGGTATGCTTGCCCCTTGCTCACTGTTACACCTGTAGTAGGCACATGGCAGGCGCTCGATCCATGTTTGTTGACTGGATGAATTTATGAGTGAATGAATGAATGAATGAATGAGATTACACCGGCAGCAATAAGGGGACTGGGGGTGACTATTAGGGATCATTCTAATCATTCTGAGGAGACATGTGGCCTAATAGTAGTCAATACCAAAGCGGTGCCCTGAGGTGCTATTAAGAGAGGATGTCAGCCCTAGCCAGTGTGGCTCAGTTGATAGAATGTCAGCCCAAGGACTGAAGGGTCCTGGGTTCAATTCCGGTCATACGTTGGTTGCAGGCTCAATCCTCAACCCTGGTCAGAGCACAGGCAAGAGGCAACCAATGTATGTATCTCTCTCACATCTATCTCTCTCCCTTTCTCTCTCTCTCTTTCTGTCTTTCTCTTCTCCTCCTCCCTCCCTCCCTTCCACTCTAAAAATCAATGGAAAAAAATGTCCTCAACTGAGAATTGACCGACATCGATTAGATGGAGAGCTGAGGGGCGGGGAGGAGGGCCGTTGTCTGAGAAGAGGGCCATCCTCACGGCACGGGTGGCGATGGCTGAAGCCTGGGCCTGTGCTGCACACCCTGCGACACTGTCTCCTCGGGTCCTTACAGCACCACCTCCGGCTCCTCTGTGCTTGCGTCCCTCACAGAGGAGGGTGGGAGGCACCCATGTTAAAGCCTTGGGAGGAAGTACCGGAGACAGGCTCTAGGGGGCGAGTGGAGTTGTGTTGGGTTTGTGGCGGAGGAGATGCTTGGGGGACTTCCAGGCAGAGATGTGGTGCTGGAGGGGGGCTGAAGCTCCGAGAAGCCAGGATTGGAAATACAGCTGCAGGGCTCAAGGGTGTATAGGTCATGGTCAAAGTGGTGGGTCTGAGAGAGCCCAGGGAGCTCTGAAGACACCCAGGGACCCTCACATACGCCCCCTGAGTATGGGGCCAGCGGGTGTGCTGCCGATTTTCTGTGGCATTCGGAATAGACCAGATATGATCCATGCAGGAGTGTCTGTTATTTCCATTAAACAAGAGGTATGTGTAAAGGCAGGGCCTTGGGCTAGATTTCCAGCACTCCTGGGCTGGGGTAGGAAAAAAAGCAGCATTATCACCAACTATGAATGTGGGCCAGGAAGGGCAGTGGGGTTAGAGTGTGTGCGACTTTGTCACCAAGAGAAACCCCAGGTATTTTCACGACACGTCACAGTGGTTGCAGACAGCGGGGGACATCACTGTGTCGGTGTTACAGTAGGCGTGAGCCCTTGCCTAATGCGTGAATAAAGACACATACATGTGCTGGTTCTAAGCTGGTGCCTCTCCAGGCCCTCCGGTGGTGCCCAGCCCTGAGAGGCCCGGGCCAGAGCTGGGCACACCTCCTCTCAGCTGGCTGAGCCAGCAGGCGCAAGGGAGGCGGTGAGGGGGAGTGAGGGGAAAGAGCCTGCCCCTCCCTGTCTGCTTCCTGTTTCTGGGAGCATCACCCCAGCAACGCTCCTCACCCCGGCAGCTGCAGCTGGTTCTGTTTCTAGTGTTTTCCACGCACTCAGAAACCACCACCATCCTGCAGCCTGTCAGAGCTGTACCCCTCTCCCTCTGCCAGGTACCACAACCCAGCCCTAGGTGTTCCCACATTTGCCACCTCCGTGTCTCCTGAGTCCCCTTTGCCTTCTCAGCCATCCAGCCCGCGTAGTGGGTCCCCGTATTAAATTGCTTCCGTTGCCCGGCCGGTGTGGCTCATGGTTGAGCCTCCATCTATGAACTAGGAGGTCACAGTTGTATATTCCTGGTCATGGCACATGCCTGAGTTGCAGGCTCAGACTCGAGTTGGGGGGTGTGCAGTATGCAGCCAATCAATGATTCCCTCTCATCACTGATGTTTCTATCTCTCTTTCCCTCTCTCTGAAATCAATAAAAACATATAAATAAATAACTTATGTTAACGTAATTGGTACACTATCTTTTCCCCTGACTGGTCTCTGATGGATAGAGTATATCACGATCTAAAGATGTATTTTGATCATGTGTTTCAGAATGACCCATTTCCTCTGTAACCTTGGGTACTCTGTTATTCTGAAACTGGCCACAGCCTTTCCCGGCCTGCAGGGAGGGACACCTGTCCTCCGAAAGTTGGGAAGAACTCAGAGTGGTCTCCCACGGAACTGCAGTGCCTCCGCCTTCCTCACCTCCATCCTTCCCTCCATCCCCCCGACCCCACGTCTCCCACCGCCATTAGCTTATGAAGCTCCTAGGAACACAAAACAAAAAGGTCATTGTTTTACATTCATCCTTCCTTTCTCTTCAAATAAATGAACTTTGTGTTATTTCCTCCCCTTTAAAAACAGTACTTCCTCATTAAAAAAATATCAGAAGACAGAAAGGAAAACGGTTTTATCTATAACTTTATTATGACATAAAGACCACCGTGGCTCCGCGTTGGTGTATTTCCTTAGAATCCTGGCTGCAGTTATTTTTCATACATATTATTGGGGGCAGGGCGGTACATGTGTGCTCACGTACACTCTACATGGTCATAAGCATGTGCGTTCTATTACATACTCGCTATAAACACCGTCTTTATAGCTGGACAGGGTGCCTAAAGTTGATATCCTAAGGCTGACTTGGCCATTTTCTTATGATGGATGTAACATTTTAATAATAAATTATTTTTATATTGTGGTAAAACGTGTATGATAGTACATCTACCATTTGACCATTTCTAGGTGTACGTTGAGTGGCATTAAAGACATGCCCATAGTTCTGCAGCCATCACCACCATCCACCTCTGGAATGCTTTTATAGTCTCAAATTGAAACTTTGTCCCCATTAAACCTCAAGTGCCTATTCCCTCCTGCCCCCACCCGCTGGCAGTCACCATTCTACTTTCTGGCTCCGTGAATTTGGTTAACATATGTTTTTACTATTGTGTGTTGCTTTTCCAGTAAAAGCTCATGGTAAAATGACTTACATGTCTATACTAAATGCAAGCAGTGTTTGTCTGATGCCCGCCTGCCTTCTTTCTTTAAAAAAAATTAATTAATTAACTGAGCCACGACCAGCATAGCAAGCCACCTTGCCGGCCCTCGTTCTTCTTTCTCTGAAGCTCTCTGAAAATTCATGTAGGGACATGATGGCTAAAATCTTTCCATTTCTGTGGATTTCAATACAGATTGCTCATGGGAAGGAGATGGTTTTTAAACAGAGATGTGCTCTGCTCTGGTCCAATTCTCTGAAGATTTCTTTCCACGCCGGCTTTCTACTCTATCTCGGGGCCAGTCTCATGGGGAGACTGTCCGAGCTCACACCATCTCACTTCTGTTTTCTGGCGAAAATGCCACGCTGCTTTTCTCTTCCTCCTTTTGTGGTTTTCCATAAACAAATGAGCAAGTTGGATTTTTGTTATATTTTTTAATTGTGGTAAAAAAACACATACCCTTAAATTCTCTATCTTATCCATTTTTAGGTTGTGTAACTGTCACCACTCTCGTATCCCTAGCTCTTTCCATCTTCCCAGATTGAGCCGCTGTGCCCCTAAACACTAACTCCCCACAACCCAGCCCCTGGCGCCGTCCTTCCACTTTCTGTCTGGGAGAATTGGGCAGTCCTAGATATCTCGTGCACATGGGATCATATAGCATCTGACCTTTGGGTCTGGCTCCTTTCACTTTCTGTACATTTCCAGGGTTTTTCCCGCATGGTGGTAAGTGTCAAGATGTCTTTCCTTTTCTAAAGCCCAATTATATTCCATTGTATGGCTAGGCCACATTGTTATTCATTCATCTGTGGATGGACACTTGGGTTGCTTCCACTTATAAAAGACTAAATTGTTTTGTGTATTTAATATTAACTAATAGACTTTTTCATGTGAATTAACATACTGATTACACGGGTATGAAAGTTCCCTTTTAACATGTTGTTGGTTATCTGATGCTGTGAAGCCAACCTGAAACCTGTATACCCTAGGCTCCTTGGAAATGCTTACTTGTGGCCACCAGAGGGCAGTAGTTGAAATGGGAACACCTTCCCCAAGATGTATGTTTCCCTGATTTCTCCTGCTTCTCTCTGCCCACGCCCCTTTGCCTTCTTCGGGAGATAAAGATGCTAGAAAGGCAGAGTTCGTTCTACTATATTTTATTCTAAATGTAGGTCAAATATTTTAAATAATCATATAACTCAAGAGCTTAAAGCTTTGAATAGTTCTGTCTTTTTGATAATTTCTTAGTTGTTTTACCCTCGTCAGAAAATTTCTTGTTTTTCAAAAAACTATGTCATAGGAGAGCCTCCTCACCCCAAAAAAGGAAGTTCTTGAGTTTCTATTGCCCAATACCATTCTTTGGAGACATAGCCATACCTCCTTATCTGGCAGGAGAAGTTCAAGTTCAGCCTTTAAGATCATAACTCAACGAGGAAGTGACTGGGCCTGAAAGAAAGTAATTGGCACAAAGTTCGGGCCTCTGGTGCTAGAAAAGTAATAGGATTACTTACTCCTACTAGAGCCTCGTGACTTAGACTTCTAGTTAGTATTTTGGTCCTGTGGGTCTAAAGAGTTTATCTAGTCTCCTACACCAGGGTGCACAGGGCTTGCTATGGGTTTGAGCTGCACAGAGGGAGGGTCAAATAGAGCCTGGAGGGTGGGGCAGGAAGGCAGATAGGGAGGGGCCAGCTGGTCCAACAGTGATTCTCAACCTTTCTAACTCCGCGACCCTTTAAGACAGTTCCTCATGCTGTGGTGACCCCCAACCATAAATTATTTTCGTTGCTACTTCATAGTTGTAATTTTGCTACTGTTAATGAATCGTAATGTAAATATCTGTGTTTTCCGATGGTCTTAGGCTCTACAGCAGTGGTTCTTAACCTGTTGACCCATAGGTTGAGAATTGCTAGCAGGGTCCCCTAAGACCATTGGAAAACACAGCAAAATTACAGCTATGAAGTAGCAATGAAAATAATTTTATGGGTAAATGGGGATGGAGAAACCAAGATAGTGGCATAGGTGAGCACCTAAACTGATGCCTCACACAACAATTAAAAAACTACAACTAAAGACAGAACAGACATCATCCAGAACCATAGGAAAGCTGGCTGAGTGGAAATTCTACAGCTAGATCGAAAGAGAGGGACTCACAAAGACCCAGAGGAGCTGCAAAAAACTGAGGTACAGAAATGCGCAGGCGGAGAGAGCAGGTGCCAGATTGCCTGGCTGGCTTTATCTGGCAGGAGGGAGACAGAGACTCCCAACTGCATTGAACCCCTTATCCTATGGCACTGAATCTCAGGTCCAGCCGAAACTCATATGGGGGGAGATTGGGCTGTGAAAAGGGAAAAGTGCACGGAAATTTAGGGGAGCTGCAAAAGGGCAGAAATCTGTGGGCATGCACTCCACTGTGCGCAGAGGACGGACTGCTGATTGTGCCCCTGGCTTGTGGGTGGGAGACAGAGCCTACAGACTGTGCCACTTCTAACTCCACTAAACCCCAGTTTCGGGCAAGACCCTGGGGACCCAGATCATATGGTCCCAGAGCGCAGGGGAGCTGGAAAGGCAGCTGTCTAGAGGCACTGCATATGCACACAAGGACTGCTCCAGTGATTACCCAGAGTCATGTGAGACCCAGGGACCAAGTAGGGCGGGGCCGACTAGAAGGCAAGGCGGTCTGTTAAGCCCTGAGACTTCACCCCTCCCAAGCTCAACAGAGAGGCTTTTGCAGTTTTGCAAGTCTTGAGCATAAGGCTCAATCCAACACAGAAGTTCTCCCAGCATAGTTAAAATGCCAGACAAGGGAAGGGATCACAAACAAAAGAAATGGAGGAAAACAAATGACTGGATATAGAGTTCAAAACCACAGTTATA
>PVJN01041662.1:0-18643 GCA_004026805.1 Lasiurus borealis | reverse complement strand
TGGGTCAGCACATGCCAGTTTTTAATAGGCAACAGTGCAGGATGCAACTCAACAATCACAGTAAATTTTAATAGTCATCTACAACAGAACATTCTCACATTCTGCTTTTGAAATGTAAACGCTCACCTTTAAAGTATTTCACAGTTTTAACTCTTAATTCTAATGTAGCATCTTCATCACATACAAATATAGTTCGGGGATGCTGCTGGAAAGCTGAAACAGTCCACATGTGATTGACTCCTTCCTCTATTGCTTTGTAGAGAGCAAATGCCTTGTGGGCGCCTGTTATGAGGATCATGACCTAAAAAATCATGAACATTATTATTAATTCTTAAAATATTCCATATGACTGAGAGGTTCTATTAAAAAAAAAAAAGACTTTAGCACCAATATTCTTTAGCACCTCATTTCTTCCTGCAGTCTATAATAAAAATAAACAGCTCCATATTTCTTCATAGTACAAGGTATTTCTATTCTTTAAAGTAACAGGTGAACATAAAGTGTATCTCCTGGTTTAACAGGTAAAATAGCATCTTGTTATTTGTAAAATATTATTGAATATATCTTAATGCCTATGATTATTAACATTAAATACTGACGAGCATAAAAGGCTGATGTGCAGAAAATCTGAGAGAAAACCAAAGGGCTGTTTTACAAAAGCAGAATTACAGGTCAATTGAGGAATTGATATAACCAGGAATTACATACCAAGTTGTTCTAGTCAATAAATATTACTTTGGATAAGCAATAAACATTACTTTGGAAAACTCATCTAGAGCAAGAAGCCTGAAGATTGTTTCATTGTACATGTGCTATCTAAAAGTGTCTTGAAAAAAAATCAGATTGAAAGTCAGAGAAAGACAAGTAGCATCTGATTTTACTCATGAACAAAATGAACTAAAAAAAGCAAATTGCAGACAAACTCATAGATAAGAGAGGCTGACAGCTGTTGGGGGTAGAGGGGTGGTGGGGGGTGAGTTAAATATGGAGGGTGGAGGGATAGAGACTAAGCAGAGAAAAAATACTCATGGGCACGGATAACTGTGTAGTGACTACCAGGGGGAAGGAGGGTAAGAAAGATAGAAGAGGGTATGGGGGGATAAATGGGGATGGGGGAGACTTGACTGGGGATGGTGAATACACAATGCAGTGAATAGATGATGTGTTGTAGAACTGAGCACCTGAAACCTGTACTAGTATAATTTTGTTAATCAGTGCCACCCCAATAAATTCAATAAAAAGGAAAAACAATTCAGTTGAATTCTAAATATGGCAATGAGACTGACAGAAGTCACTAAAAGCTAGACAACAATAAAAATGTGAACAGGATGCAACCAAAATATCACTAATTTGGCACCATAATTCCTTCAGTATCTACTGATACAAAAAAAAACAACACACAAAAACCCAAAACATTAAAGAACATTTAATTCTTACTTCTCTAGCATCCATCACGGTCCCCACACCAACTGTTATAGCCATAGTTGGCACCTTTGATAAATCTCCATCAAAATATTTAGCATTTGCTAATATGGTGTCCATTGCTAGGGTCTTTAATCTTGTCCTTGATACTAAACTGGATCCTGGCTCATTGAAAGCGATATGACCATCTGGACCAATTCCTTTCAAAAGAAATACACATACACACATATAAAGATAAAGTATATAAGGCTCTCAACATTCAACATGCCTTTAAAAACAAACAGTTATAATCACACTTACCTTGTTTATTTGACAGCTGAATTTCTAATGCTACATTAAAATATTTGTCCCTGTATTTGATTCAGAAACTTCAAATGTTTTTCATATGCTTAGCAAAAAACTAGCATGATTCCAGTTAACAGTAAAATTAAGTAGCTATATATATAAAAGCATAATATGCAAATCAACTAGATGGCAGAATGACTGGTCGCCCATGACATGCACTGACCATCAGGGGACAGACACTCAATGCAGGAGCTGCCCCCAGCCTGCAGAACACAATTGCCCAATGGGGAACAAGAAACCGGGGGTGGGTGGTGGAGGACACAGGTGGCACCAGCGCCCTGATCACTCTGCTGGTCACCCCACAGAGGACCGGTGGGTGGGAACTGCCAACTTCTCTGTCCCTCCCCCCAGCCAGCAGGCTCCGATCGCCCAATGTGGAACCGGGAACCAGAGGTGGGTGGCAGCGGACGCAGGTGGTGCTGGGGCACGATTGCCCTGCAAGTCGCCCCACACAGGGCAACAAGTAGCAGCAGGGGATAGGGGGTGAGGCCAGCTGCCAGCAGCTGGGAAACATCAGCCCCAATCGCAGGCCAGGCCTAGGGATCTTACCTGTGCACAAATTTTGTGCGCCAGATCTCTAGTGTCCTCCAAGATGAACACTAGTGGTCACACTGGAGGTTTGGGTCATACAAATGTGTACAGCAAAATTAAAATGATCAGCAATTGTTCATGATGGAAAGGGGTCAATACATTCCTTTACTGACCAAGAAGAACTATCAGAAATTGAACTTCCTAATATAAAATTGTAGTTTTTAAATGTTCATGTTTTATAAAGCTTTATAAAATGTTCTTAAAAGTAATAATGAAATCTAAAAACCATGGCTAATTCTTATTCAGTGTTTAGATTGAAACTAAAGTATCAGAACCTTTTTGAAACATCTCTAAAACCTGTCTGGATTGTACAGGGTGAAGCAAAAGTAGGTTTACAGTTATTTGTGTGGAAAATCATACAATAATTAATACAAGAATAAACTGTAAACCTATTTTTGTCTCATCCTGTATGTCTTTCTTGTGCTCTTATAATTCTGTAAGAGATTGTAAACTTCATGAAGATAAAAACTTTATCTTCTTCATTACTGTGTCCTTACCATTCAGAATAAGGCACACAGGAGGCTGAATAAATGAGTGGATGGTTGCTATTCTTTTATATGCTCAGTTTCTCCCTCCTTTTTCCACCCTGCTCTTCTCCCCTCACAACAGGGGCTAAGACAATCATAATACTTATATGTCTCTTATATAGAATGATTATGATTATGGTCTAGGGATAAGTAGATGTCCCAACCTGAAACCTAATTAGAACTTCTCTCCAGAAAATCTAAAACCTGACCAGGGATACAGAAAGAAAAAGGCATCTAGAGCTGAGGCATTTGATAAAAGCACTGCAGGAAAGCGTTAATGAGTTCCTGCTTCGGAGATCTGAGGCTGCTGGTTCTCGTTCTTCCAAAGACTTGGGTTTTGGTTTGTCTGTTATTTTTACAACTCTTCTATCCAGTCTAGAATCATTCCAATTAATTCACTTCTGGTCTTAGTAGATGATGTTTCTTGTAAACTAGAGTATCTAATCACGTAACCAAAGTGTTAAGGTTTTCCCCATTGTCTTTTTTAAGATGATTTTAAAGTTCATAATGGCTTTGGAGTGTATTTATAAAATTTCATGTTTCTGTATTTTATTGTTAGAGTGGATCAGGGATGGCATGACATACCGTATTTTTTCTCTCAATATTTTTGTCATCAGATGAAGAGTGAAAACTTTTAGAGTACATTTACTCCTTTTTCTTTTCTTCAGAGAGAAAGGGAACTCCTGCTGCATTCCCCTGGAGTGAGCAATGTGGGTTAAAACCTTAAACTCCCCATTTTGGCCTCAAGTCCAAACTGCAATCTCTAACCCAACTTTACCTTTAATAAAGCTGATATTTTGATCCCATTTGGCTCAGTACCATTGATCTCTCTTGTACCTTAAACAAACCCTGGAACAAAAGAATTAGTGGTAAGACCCAGATACCAAGCCTCATCTTGAAAATCCAAGGATAACAAACCTAGATCAATAAAGGTAAAAAATCAAATGAGAGTCTTTCAAGAGTACACATCCAATAATAGGGTATCCCAAACAGTAAAAAGTTCAAAGAAAATGCAATAAGCTAACTCTTCATTCCCTATACAGAGAGTGACCATGTCCTTTGGATGGTAAACATAGACTATCGGACTCTGGACCATCATATGACTACAAATGAAGATATTAATGGAAGAGTCAAGAATATCCTCTTAATTTTTTTTTTTTTTTTTTTTTGGTGGAGGGAGAATTAGTGCATAAAGCTTAAGTTAAAAATTGGTTTAAAAAAAGTTATTTTCAGTAGTAAAATCAGTGATAAGTAATTATAATTTATTTACCATTTGTTTCAATGGGTAATATGGTTTTATAGTGAGGAAATGCACCAAAAAAAAAACTTGAGCTAATAGAAAATGAAAAAACTATGGGGAAAGAAGAAAGAAATCTTTGATATGGGAGATTCAGCCTTAAATATTATATTAAGCTAAAGATGCTTTCTGGAAAGCAGGCAAAAAGACAAACTGGAGTCAAAGAGTTCTTAACAGTTTTTTCTCCAGTAAATTCCTGGCAGTGAGTCCCTAAGACTTTTGCTACATGGATCCTCTGCAGATTCAATGAATAGAAAGAAAGAAAAAAAGAAAGCCCTCAATGGGAAAGTAAAAACACACACACACACACACACACACAAAAAAAAACTATTCTTTATGTGGACATTTTAAACAATGAATCTCTAATAACTACATGCCTTTTTGTATACCAGTAGATGAGTAAAAACTTCTTGATATAACTAAGATAAACAATTTAGGTATATTATATTAAAGTAATTCTATTAGATTTTGGTATGGATTTTAGAAAATCTAAAGAACATATGGGTAGTGCACTCCTTAAAAGTTCTCAAGTACCTATTGACCCAGTCTTGATAGTGACAGGTGCAAGCAAATAGTAATTATCTCAGAACTGAAACACATGGACAAACGTGGAGTGCACATGTTTTCCAAGAGTGTTGAGGTAATATTAGAAAATTTCATTTAACGCAGAGATAACTTTTCTTTAAGAAAAAAAATATTTGTATTGATTTCAGAGAGGAAGAGAAGGGGAGAGAAAGATGATGAGAGAGAATCATTCACTGGCTGCCTCCTGCCACACCCCCTACTGGGGATCAAGCCAGCAGCCCAGGCATGTTCCCTTGACTGGAATCAGACCTGGGACCCTTCAGTACACAGGCCAACACTACCATACAGATAACTTTTCTACTATGAAAAGCAAAATAGTCTAATTTGTGATTCTTGCTTAAATAAAAACCATCTTATCTACACAAGAAAGTAATTGATATTGGTTCTATTAAGTAGAGATAAAAATTTCCATAAAGAGCCCTAACTAGTTTGGCTCAATGGATAAAGCTTTGGTTTATGGACTGAAGGGTCCCGGGTTCAATTCCAGTCAAGGGCATGTAACTCGGTTGCAGGCTCCTCCCTGGCCCGGGCCCTGGTTAGGAAACATGCAAGAGGCAAACAATTGATGTGTTTCTCTCCCATCGATATTTCTCCCTTTCCCCCTTTCTTCCACTCTCTCTAAAAACCAATGGAAAAATAACCTCCAGTGAAGATTTTTTAAAAAATTTCAATAAAAAAAGATAATTTTAATCTTTCTGGATACCTTTATAGGCAATTCAGTAAAAAGGCAGGGAATTTATTAAATTATGGCACAATTATTTCAACATCCACAATTCAGAGAGAGAAGACTGAACAAACACTTAATGAAGTATCAACTATATATCAACCACTTTGCAAGGCATTTTATACATGTTTTAACACAGTTAATTCTCACAAATTATGAAATTGTTATTCTGAGCTGCAATTGACTTCTCAGGTTCATACAGGTAAGTGGCCAAAACAGGATGCAAATTCGTTTCTGACTATAAAACCCAATTTTCCCTAAGGACAACCAACCACCTCATCCATACTTGGCCACCTCAACCATTAGTTAACCTCATACAGCTCTACTGGAAATCTACTTTGTGTACTTTTCAGCAGTCTTCTAATAAATTAATTATAAGATAAGTACAGAGTACTTAATTAATTTAGAACTTTAGTATGTTTAGTTGAATAAAGAATTTGCCAAAAAACTACAGTGGTACCTCGAGATATGAGTGCCCTAACATAGAAGATTTTTGAGATACAAGCCCTCGAGCAAGCGAGTTTTGCTTTGAAAT
The DNA here is from genome assembly GCA_004026805.1 of Lasiurus borealis. Taxonomy (NCBI): domain Eukaryota; kingdom Metazoa; phylum Chordata; class Mammalia; order Chiroptera; family Vespertilionidae; genus Lasiurus; species Lasiurus borealis. Next base: position 12,617 of record PVJN01041662.1, on the reverse strand, counting down.
AAGAGCAACATTTGAGATAGGAGTAATCGCACGGATTGGCCGGCTGCACATGACCCACCAGTTTACCATTACTCGAGCATCTCATAGTTTCCCATGCCTCAAGGTTACGGAACGAATTAAACTCGTATCTCGAGGTACCACTGTATTTCAGTTTCAGTGTAGTTAATGGTATTATAATGTTACATACTATTTTAATGATAATGAATTAGCTGTCTCATGCTTCATATTGATGACAGAAAACTATGTTGTCATTACAAAGGAAGTAACTCTTCCACCTATTTTTAATGATAATTATGCACAAAGACATTTACACACATATAAATTTCAAGAGGAATTTCATCAATTCAACATTTACTCACTTTGTAATTAAGATAATTGGAGGCCTGGTGCATGAGCCCGGTGGGGGGGATCAGGCTGAAACTGGTAGACCGACATCCCCCAAGGGATTGCAAAAGGGCTCAGGCAGGCCAAGGGACTCTACAGGTGCACCAATCTATGCATAGGGCCAATTTCAGCCCAGTCCCCACAGGCCAGGCCAAGAGACCCCACTGGTGCATGAATCCATGCACCTGGCCTCTAGTATGCATATAAGATCTGTGATTAATCTCTTCTCACCTTCCCCTTCCCCCTTGCCACCTAGATTCATCAGTCTGTTCCATGTTTCCATGCCTGTGCATTGAGCTTCTACCCCCTGGTGGTCAGTGCACGTCATAGCAAATGGATGAACAGCCACTTAGGCATATATATAGATTATACTGCTTAATTCATATTAAATAAAGACTGGTAATAAAATCTTACATCATTTTTAATTGATTTCTTGGGGAGATAAAGTAATTTAAATTACTAGTACAGAAATGCTAAAATGCACCTGTTCCACATGCAAACTTATAAAGATTTAACCCTGTGATAAGAAAACTGGGTTGCAATGAAAAAAACAGGATAAGAATCCTATCTAATAAAAGGGTAATATGCAAATTAACTACCACTCCATCACAAAGATGGCGGCGCCCATAGCCACAAGACGGCAGCTTCCAAGCCTCTCAGCTCTGCCGGAATCCCCCAGTTCTGAGGGGGTGGCTGCTGAGAGCGGACACTTGCAGAATGCTTGTTCTGGCAATGAAGCGCTGGTGATGAGGCAAGCACTCCGTGCCCAGCGGTGGATGGGCTCCTGTCAGCACTCACTCAATTTACCTGAATGCTGGACAGGAGCACGTCATCCTGTGACTTACTCATTTTAATTGGAGGGAAAGAGTTGTAAAAGCTAGCAATGCTGGAGGCCCAAGGAAATGTGCAGAACTCCACGTGGGGAAATCTGAAAGACACGGCTCAAGGAGGCACAGCACTCGGGTTCTTCACAAATGAATGGGGTGTTTTCTTCCTATTCCTGCTACACTGAGTCTGCAGAAGCCAGAACCAAGACTGTGTAACACAGATAAAATGGATGGGCCTCTGGGCTGCGGAGAGCCTCTGGGCAGCAGGCACAGAGGGGCCAGGCCCTGCAGAGAGCTACTGGATTTGTGCGCAGGGCTATAGTATCATTTAGAAAAGAAGCACATCACTGGTTTTGTAAGATATAGTATACTGTTAATTCTGAAGAGGTAAGTAGAAGAATTTGGCAGGGATTGGGACCTATTTCTCAAGATGTAATTTAAAAAATTCCAAATTGCAAACTTTAGGTTATTTTTTTGATAAAAATAAAGTAAAATAGAAATCAGTAGATTATTTTTTGATAAAAATAAAGTAAAATAGAAATCAGTAGCTGAATGTTTATTATAAAGTTGTTCTTTACACTTATACAATGGTAAGATTTATTTTTGTAATTCATAGCACTTAACCGAAATATTAACAAATGATTAATGACAAAATGTTTTACATACTTACATACCTCCAACAAAAAGATCAATTCCTCCAGCTTCTTTTATTTTAACTTCAAATGCTTCACATTCTGCTTGTAAATCTGCAGCATTCCCATCAAGGATATGAGCGTTATTAGGATCTATATCAATATGCTTAAAAAAGTTATTCCACATATAAGAATGGTAGCTTTCAGGATGGTGTCTCGGAAGTCCTAAATATAAAGTTGATAAATAAAAATTATTTTCAGAAAGAAATCTAAAATTTACTTTTCTCATTAAACTCTGAATGTTACTTAAAAAGCATAATCTTCCTATTCCATATTCAATAGTAAAGCATTTGTATATGGAAAATATGCTAGGCATTATTTTAACTACTGTACATACATTTATTAAGTCAATTTGTTTACATTATCTGTGGAAATATTGTCACTCTCATTTTATAGATGAACAACAGAAACGCAGAAAAGTTAAAAAACTTTGTTAAAATCACATAGCTCACAGAAGGGCTGGAATTCAAACACAGAAGTCTATTTCATGTGCATTTAGTTACTATACTCCATTTCTCATATATGTAAATTTTTAAAGATATATTTTTATTCATTTCTGAGAGGAAGGGAAAGGGGAGATAGAATGATGAGATAGAATTATTGATTGGCTGCCTACTGCATGCCCCACACTGGGATTGAGCCCACAACCTGGGCATTTGCCCAACTGGAATCGAACCTGGGGCCCTTTAGTCCACAGGTGGATGCTCTATCCACTAAGCAAAACCAGCTACGGCTCAAATATGCAAAATTTTAACTAATGGAACTGATTTATGTGTTAATATCAACATAAATTATTTAATCATATAATTAAAATGTTGGTCCATATTACTCCTGTATTTTTCCTATATGCCTGCAAAGTATATCAAATCACAACAGTTCATTGGCTATCATTTAGGCTACCATTAAGTGTTTTGTTATATTTAAACTAGAGGCCCGGTGCATGACATCGGTGCACTGTGGGGGTGTGGGGGGGGGCGTCTCTCAGCCCGGTTTGCACACTCTCACAGTGCAGGATCTCCCAAGGGGTCCTTAGTGCTTGCAGAAGCAGAAGAGACTCTCACCATTGCTGCTGCATTCACCAGCTGTAAGCCTGGCTTCTGGCTGAATGGCGCTCCCTCTGTGGGGGTGCACTGACCACCAGGGGGCAGCTCCTGCATTGAGCGTCTTGCCCCTGGTGATCAATGTGTGTTATAAAAACTGGTCATTCTGCCATTTGGTCAATTTGCATATGAGGGTTTTATTATATAGGATGTTAAAACAGTTTATATGCATCAGAGATCTTTCTAGTGAAGCAAGTTAACAATCAATAAATTATAAAAGCAGCCCTGACTGGTTTGTTTCAGTGGATACAGCGTCGGCCAGCGGACTGAAAGATCCCAGGTTCAATTCCAGTCAAGGGCTTGTATCCTGGTTTCGGGCGCATCCCCAGTTGGGGGTGCGCAGGAGGCGGCTGATCGATGTCTCTCTCTCATCAATGTTTCTAACTTTCTATCCCTCTCCTTTTCTCTCTGTAAAAAATCAATAAAATATATTAAATAACTAAATTAGTTAATTAAATATAATATATGACATATACAAATAATATATTCAAATAATATAACTTACCTACATATTCATCCATATTAAAGGTCTTCACATATTTAAAAGAAAGGAATCCATTCTTATGATATTCTATTAGTTTTTTATAGCATCCTAATGGAGTACTCCCTAAAATAGATTAAAAAATACATTTCTAGCATAACATAAAAATCTAATTTAAATATTTACAATAATGTTATCCTATATTTCTTATCTGGCAAATAGTTATTATTTTAAATATGTATTCAGTTAAAATATGTTCAATTAGTCTCTTTTGAAGGTACTTGGAAATTTTACTAAACTAGAATTTGATGATAAAGTTGGAAATCTGTAAATGAAAACTATAATTCAGAACATTATTCTTGAATTGTTAGATATTTGGAATTAATGTCGTATGTTCCAAGATTAGAAACTTTTAGAGAACACATTTGAATCTTTTAACTTAATTTACCTTTGGAGAAAAACGTTGAGAGGATTTATAGCATAAATGATACATAAATGGATCCAAGTGTTGACCATGTATTGCAATCAAAAGGAAAATGAAAGGTAAATTTAAATATTGTCCCTACTTTCAAAATAGACTCTGAAACTAGCCAGAACTGAGTAAGGAACCTTAGTCTTTAAGTTTTTAACTGGAGCTCTAGTTTCTCATTTGTTATCATGTGTTATCTTCAGCATATATTAGCTAAATGTATAATGTACTAGTAAAAATGCCTTTGGGCATTTCATCTGAATTCCTGGTTTATTTTATAAATGTAATTCTTTCATATGTTTATAAAATTAAGAGACAGTCCTATAAGATATGGCACAATAAAAATAAACGAATTTAGCCATTGTTCAGTGGTTCTCAACCCTTTGGGGGTCGAACAACCTTTTCACAGGGGTCGCCTAAGACCATCGGAAAATGCAGATATTTACATCACGATGCATAACAGTAGCAAAATTTCATGGTTGGGGGGTCACCACCACATGAGGGTTGCAGCCTTAGGAAGGTTGAGAACAATTGCACTTGAGGATGGCTCCCTTTGTTTTCTGAATCTGCTCGAGTTTGTCATTTCACTACTAACTGGAAGATTAGATTGCCTGCATCCTTACAGCAAGCATCTTGGTCCTCCCGTCCGTCATCACAAAACAAAACACCTGCACACAAAATTTCTACTGAAGTGGCAGGCAGAGTATGATAGAACACTCTGGCAAAAATAATATACATACATACACACAAATTCTAGAATAGTAAAAAGACTGTCTCTCAGTTGAGATGACAATAATAGAAGTGCCTATCTTACCTAATAAAAGAGAAACATGCAAACTAACCTTCACTCTGCCACGCCCACAGCCCATCAGAGTGGGTATGCAAATTAACCCAACAAAGATTGAAGTTAATTTGCATATGCAAGTACTGAGCAGTGTGAAGCCTGCTATGAGGGGAAGGGGGGCCGTGGAGAGTGCTACTGGAGTGGTGCTCCAGACAGAAGCGAGGACTTGCCAGCTCCTGGCGGGAGCGGGGACAGGTGGGCTCCTGGGTGGCTGAAGGTGGGAGCGGCGACTTGCTGGCTCCTGGGCAGCTGGGAGTGAAGCCAGGGGCCTATTCTTGCATGAATATCGTGTAACCGGCCTCTAGTAAATAATAACTATGATATAGACAGATTCAGAGAACAGACTATTAGATTTTTTTAAAGTTAAGCATACATATTGTGTAAGAGATCAACTGAAGGACTTGTATGCATGTATGTAAGCACAGCCAATGGATACAGGGCATTGGGGGGGGGGGCAGGTGAGGGGATGTACTGGGAGGTGGGGAGAGCCAGGGGGAGGTTAATAGAGAAAAAATAAAAGGAGACATATGTACTACTATTTATAATAATTTAAACAATAAATATATATATATTAAAAAATGCAATTAGTAATTTAAAATTTATGTGGTCAAAGTTTACAATTCCTTCTCAAATATTTATAGCCTACTAATATAAAACCTAACTAAAAACATAAATATGTTGTGTTTTTTTTTCCTTCTAAAAGCATACATATTCTAACTTTCATTGTCAAGGGAATGGTTATAGAAATCCCTCCTTAATTTAAGGATATATAAATAAAAAGATGAGAAGTTGTTACAATGGTGATAATAAAAAAACATACATTTTCTGTTTTAATCAAAGTAGCTGAAAGATATGAAACAAGTATTTTGAAATAAAATTCATTTTATTATTTGTTTTTACTCATTTATTAACACAACTAACATTTAGCAATTGCTTACTACAATTCTGATTAAACAAAGATTAAGACTATTTCTATCCTAACCTGGCTGGGTGTTGCTCTGTTGTTGAGCATCTACCCATGAACCAAGAAGTCACTGGTTTGATTCCATGTCAGGGGATATGCCAGGATTGCAGGTTCAGTCCCCAGTAGGGGTGATGCAGAAGGCATCAATGATGTTTCTCTCATGGATGAGTCTATCTCTCTCTCTCTTTTCCTCTATCTCTCTCTCTTAAAAAAAAAAAATTAAAAGATTATTTCTATCCTAGAAGAACTAAAAAGAAGGGGTAGGCAAGTACAAAATAACCATAACACAAGGATAAATATAGATGACCTATTAGAAACCTGGAGAACTATAAGTAAAGCCAAGAAAATGATAGTCTTGCTTGTTGGAGGAAAAAAGATCAAAGAAAATGGCATTTCAACTGAGTTTTGAAGAAGCAGCATTCCAACAGTAAAAGATGGGGTAAGTTGTAATTGAGAATTAACAAAAACGATTGGGGAGGAGTTTCAGAGATGACATTTGTGCTAGATTCAAAGTTAGTGTTTTCATACATTAGCTCATGAAAATCTCACAACATTGGGAAGTTGGCATTATCTTTCCCATTATGAAGAGGAAAGAATTGGGTCAAAATGATTAAAGAATTTGTCAAATATCACATGGCAGTGAAGCCTGAGATTTAAGAGATTCTGGTTCCAGAGTTTTCATTATATAACATGAGTGAAAATAAAGCCAGCATATTCAAGACTATTCTCTGAACTAAAAGCAGACTAATTTGCCGGTCACGATTCAGTGTAGGGGAATGGTGGAAATAAGTCAGGAAAGTAGGTCAGGCCCACAGCATGCAGGCCCTTAAATATCAAGCTTGTAAAAATCACTTCAATAAATATACACTATTGAGCGAATGCTTTCTTGAAGGGTAATTATAATACAGCCTGGTACTTGCAATTACAGAAATGTTCACATTTCAAAACCACAGGGGCTGGGACAGATGGATCTGTAGGCAGGTACACTATTCAAAATAAAGTGAAAGTTGTATATATGTTTAGCCCTGTTGGCATTTATGACTCTAAAGCCTTTTGGCCCTCACACTCAAATTACTCTTTATTTCTGTATCATAATTAGATGAAATGATTAAGTTAGCTAGCTTGAATGTAGATTAGATTTATAGTATGAACAGTGATACAAACGCCATGGTTCAACCACTGGGGCACATATCAGAACTGCAAAGGCTGAGAGGCCCAGAACTGGTGCGAACAATTTTAGAAAATCTCTCTGCCATTCTCATCAAGATCTACTGCACTGGACCAAAAAACAAAAAGCAAAATGACAAAAAAAAACAAAAAACAAAAACAAAAAAAAACAACTTGGTGAGCTAACTTTCACAGAAATTATGCAAGTAGAAAATATATTATGATTGTACCTTTTATGTGGTTGGCATACATGGTGGGGGAGGTGGAGCAGGAAGAGAATATACTATTTAAATAAAACACACTTAAGAAACTTTAAATTGATTTAGTACTTACAGTATACAAGGACTTGCACAAGCATGCTTATATGAGCCTCAAAACAGATGGTAAGTTCTTATTATCCTTATCTTTCTATAAGGTAAGGAACCCAAGGCTTAGGGATATAGAACAAATGCCTTGCAGTAACCAAGAAAGTAGCAGCTCTGATTCTAAGTCTAATACTCTCTCTTGTGGAAGTCTACAATATCAAAGAGAGTGCCACAAGATCAATATTGCTTGGTTATTTTTAAAGAAAACCTTAACAGAGAACTAAATTCAAAAAAATACGTAACAAATGCTTGTACTTATCCTGCCATGAAAATATACCAATATGTAATTTTATATAATACTTATGTAATAGAAAAAAAATAAACACAAATTCAGTCAAACATATTTTACTAAAAGAAATCCTTAAATCACATAACCTTAAGCTTTCAAATGGGGTGGAAAATGGTGTATTACCTGTTGGTAAACCCAGTGTAAAATATCTGTCCTTTCCAGGTTTGAACTGAATGATGCGATTACAGATGTATTTGGCTGCCCATTCACTAGCCAAGTCATAGTTATCAAGAATTACAAGCCTCATTATGGTGATGTGCAGTCCAGGACAAGTTCAAACCTAGAAAATCCATTTAGAACACTTTAAGTAATTTACAGACACTTAAATAGAAGTGCAACATACTGATGTCTTAAAAAAAGACATTACTTAAGAAAGACATATATTATACAAATACAATCTGTACTTTCTTTTTTTCTATTATCATTAATCCCCTCTATGCCCTATTACAACTCCACCACCTTCAACCCCACCCAGCCCTATCTCCACCCCCCTAGAATCACCACACTTGTCCATATCAATGAGTTCTCTTTTTTCTTTTTAGCTCACCCCTTCTCAAAAACACCAACCTTCTTCCCCCAGAGCTCTCTGCTTGTTCTCTCTGAGTCTGTTTTTCTTGGTAGTTTAGTTTGTTCACTAAATTCCAGATAGGAATAAAATTATATGGTATCTGTTTTTCTTTGACTGGATTACTTCACTTAAATGTTCTCCGTGCTGTGATACATTTACAACCTGTACTTTTAAAATAATAATAATAATTGCTGTTCTCTTTTGAACAGACCTTGGTTGCTGGGCAATAGGCTAGATATATTCTAATCTTTACAACAATAAAATAAACATAATGCCTAGTCTTAGATGAGGACAGACACTCACACAATTTAAGGTCACACAATTACTAAGTAACAAAGCCAGAATTCATATCAAGGCAAAGTTACAATAAAGACACCACAGTGCACTCACTGTCTCTACAAGGTTATTGTATAAATCAACATAAAACAAACTTAAGGCAAACAAAGCAGTACAGTACTCATTTCTGGATTGCAAATTAATGGTAGTAATGATACTTAGCAACTTTTGGGTTATTTACTGAAATCCAGAATTCTCCCTATAAATAATATAAAAAGCAAACCTCCCTTTATTAAATAATGTCCTTATAGAAATGATACCTGCACTTTTAAAATATTCAATCAATATAGAAAGATACAAATAAGTTTTTAAAAAATCAACCAAAATCCTACCACTCTTAAATAATTCTAATATTATTAGGTATACAATATTCTAGATATGTAATGCACACATAAAAATAGAATGTATACAAATAATTTTTAATAATGGGATCATACAAGACATGCTATTTTTTGAGTATTTAAAGATACTTTCATTTGAGATTTTTTTTCATTTTTTAAATTAAATATATTGGGATAATATTGCTTAATAAGATTATATAGATTTTGGGAGAAGCCAAGATGGCGGCATAGGTGAACACCTACACTGCTGCCTCGCACAACAATTTCAAAACTACAATTAAAAGAACGGACATCATCCAGAACCACAGGAAGGCTGGCTGAGTGGAAATTCTACAACCAGAAGGAAAGGAGGGGCTCAGGGAGACTCAGAGGAGCTGCAAAAAGCTGAGTTATGGAGACACACACGTGGAGAGGACAGGAGGCGGAGTGCCTGTCTTGCTTCCTCTAGCGGGAGGGAGACAGAAGCTCCTGACTGCTCTGAGCCCCAGTTTTAGGTGAGACCCTGGGGCCCCAGGCTCATACAGGGGGAGTCTGGACTGTCAGGGAAAGAGAGGAGCGCATGGAAACTCAAGGGAACCATAAAAGGCAGAAGTCTGGAGGTGCATGCGCAGAGAGGTCTGACTAATGAGTGTGCTGCTGGCTTCCTCTAGTGGGCGGAAGACAGCATCTCATGACTGCACTGAACTCCAGTTCTGATTGCACTGAACCAGTTTTGGGCGAAACCCTGGGGACCCAAAATCATATGGGTCCCTGGAGCACACAGAAACTCAGGGGACCCTCAAAAGGAAGAGGTCTGGAGGCATGCGGGCAAGAGTGCCCAGAGAGGGCTGCAGCAATTACCAAGGGACACTGAGACCCAGGGGCCACGTAGGGCAAGACTGATGGGAAGCCCAGGCTGTCTGCTCAGCCCTGAGACTCCGCCCCATCCAAGCTGAACACAGAGGCTCTTGCAATTTTACAAGTCTTGTATCATAAGGCTGACTCCAGCACAGAAGTTCTCCCAGCATAGACACAGCTGATCCTCACAGTCAATTGGCCTGAAGATCAATTCTCCCCAGTGATACCAACAACAATTAAGACTTAATTACAACAAGGCTGTACACACAGTCCTCAAAGGGGTGCACCAAGAGTGTCCACCTCAGGTAACTGGGGAGGCGAAGACACTGGGCCCTATAGGACACCTAGCACATAAAGCTACTCTACCAACTCAGGGAAGCAGCGCAAATGAGAAGGCAAAGAAACAGGCCACAAATGAAAGAAATGAAGGAAAACAAACAACTGGACATAAAGTTCAAAACCATGGTTAAAAGGTTTTTCAAGAATTTCCTAGAAAAGGCCGATAAATTTAGCAAAACCTTCAAGGAGAGGGAAGGACCAATTAGAAATTAAACATACATTGACTGAAATAAAAAATATTATACAGAGACCTAACAGCAGACTAGAGGAACGCAAGAATCAAGTCAAAGATCTGAAATACAAAGAAGCAAAAAAAACACTCGACCAGAAAAGCAAAAAGCATACAAACATTTGAAGATAGTGTAAGGACCCTCTGGGGACAGCTTCAAGCGTACCAACATCAGAATTGTGGGGGTGCCAGAAGAAGAGAGAGAGCAAGATACTGAAAACCTATTGAAGAAATAATGACTGAAAATTTCCCCCACTTGGTGAAAGAAATAGACTTACAAGTCCAGGAAGTGCACAGAACCCCAAACAAAGGGTATCCAAAGAGGACCACACCAAGACACATCATAATTAAAATGCCAAGAGCAAAAGACAAAGAGAGAATATTAAAAGCAGCAAGAGAAAACCAATTAATTACCTACAAGGGAGCACCCATGTGATTGTCAGCTGATTTGTCACAGAAACTATGCAGGCCAGAAGGGAGTGGCAAGAAATAGTCAATGTGATGAACAGCAAGAACCTACAACCAACATTACTCTACCCAGCAAAGCTATCATTCAGAATTGAAGGTCAGATAAAGAGCTTCACAGATAAGAAAAAGCTAAGAGTTCATCACTGCCAACCAGTATTATATGAAATGCTGAAAGGTACTCTTTAAGAAGAGGAAGAAGAAAAAAGTAAAGATAAAAATTAGGAATAACAAATACATATCAACAAGTGCATCTAAAAATCAAGTGAATTAAAAATCTGATGAACAGAATAAACCGGTGAATATAATAGAATCAGGGGCATAGAAAGGGAGTGGACTGACAATTCTTAGGGAGAAAGGGGTGTGGAGGGTGGGAAGAGACTGGACAAAAATCGTACACCTATGGATAAGGACAGTCCAGGGATTGGGGGGAGGGAGATAAGAGCAGAAGGAGCTGGGTGGAGGGGAGCTATGGGGGGAAAGAAGAGGAACAATTGTAATAATCTGAACAATAAAGATTTATTAAATTTAAAAAAAAGATTATATAGGTTTTGACATACTATTTTTAATAAAAATCCTAACACTAAATTTTTCCTGCATTCAATAAAAGACAAAGAAAATAAAGTGTACTAAAGAAATTGCTGATCTTTGGGGAAAATTTTTTTCTTCACAGAAAGCAATTTCAGTTCCTAAAAGAGTAAAGTTAAGAATCAATATTACACAAATATTAAAAGAGCAGTGTCATTTCAAAGCTCTATGATCCCATTTTAGACAATGTGGACTGACCTGCTATTATTAAACAGAAAATTGCATTCGTACACTTTCTTACATTCCAATTTCTGTAAGATCTATTATTTTTGTACAGTCGAGATTTACAACATTTACCCTATGACTGCCGTTTCCAGATTTTAATTCTTAGTTGTATAGTTCCACAATTCTAGATTTTAACTTAATTTTATATTTAGACACTACTTCAACAGCTTTGCCCACACCCTTTACATACATAACAAGTCAAGTTCTGTAATGGGAGTAGATCTCATTACAATAAATATACGGAACCTAAGAGATGTCTTTAGGACCAAAACAACTTATAATTCTGGCATCACAACTCTTATGATCGCCGACATCTAGAATTCGGTCACAGTGAGAGGTAAAGAGCATTTGCTCGGTAAAAATATAGATTCCCAGGCCCCTCTCACTGGACACAGTATTTCAGAAACGGGGTCCCAGGGAACCGGTGTTTCTACAAATATCACAGGTGATTCTTACTACTATCAGGTTAAACCTGAACACACACACACACACACACACACACACTCCCACCCACCCACCACCACCACCACACAAGATGACTGCATTGGAAAGAGGTTCAACTAAGGCTCTCCGGTCAGGTGCAGGGGAGGCTGGTCTGTTTTGGGGGGGGGGGTGGTGGTGGTGTTTTGGGGGGAGGATGGAGGAAGGGGCTGAGACTTTTATAAACTCTTGGGGGAGCTCAGAATTCACTCCCCAAAGTTCCCAGAGGACAGCAGCGGGTTCTGCCTGCCACACGGATGCAGATTAAAAACGCTTCCCAGAGGTGCAAGCTCCCGCAGCCTCGGGCGGTGCTCCAGCAGCTGCAAGACCAGAGAGCCTGCTCCACCGCCGCACGCACCACCGCATCCTCTTGGGGTGCTGATTCACTTGGGGGTGCGCGGCTGGGAGGCGGGGCTGCTGAGCCTGCGCTTGGGGGCTTCTACAAGACCCGCGTCTCTCGGAGAGCTAGGAGCTGCCCTGGAACCCCCTTCCGGCATCCCTGCTCTGGGCAGGTCCCCTGCACCGCACCTCCCCGCACCCCGGAGCAGACAGGGTCTCTCCACCACCGGGGAGAGGAAGGGGGGGTGGGGCGGGGCGGGGCCGTGAGGAAGGGGGAGGGGGTTGCGG
>PVJN01041661.1:0-18646 GCA_004026805.1 Lasiurus borealis | reverse complement strand
CAACTCCCTTTTGGACCAGTTGCCTCAGTTTTAGCGGCAGTTAGCCACAAACTCCGAAACTATTGTATGTGTTCCTTTCCTGAGGTGGCGACCCCATTTTCATGGGTTCTGGTCATAAACCGCGCATTGCATTGCGTCCTGGCTAGACTGCCAATTCCCAGGGGAAGTCCCTTCTTCCTGTATGAACTCCGCCACCCAGCGCCCAGCATGGAGCCTGGTGCAGCCTGCAGAGAGACCTTGAACAGGCACTCCTATGACCTGCCACTCAGCCATTCCATTCTTATATCTCATGAAAGAGAGCACCCGTTATGTGTATTTAAGCACACACACAGACACACACACACACAACACACACAAATACATATAAATAGATTAACAATTAACAATTAAGTCCTTCTGTTTTGCTAGTTCTAAACTCTGAGGAACTAAACAAAGTGTTTCTATCATTTCAAGCAAAAAAAATAAAACATGAAAAAAATCTTCCTGTAGTTGAGAAGGAGTGCAGATAAAGAAACTTTGGAGAGAAAGGACCTGCTTACATTTTTTTTTTCTTTTTAGATCTTTTCCTTTCCCTTTTCTGGCTCCAAATTGGCAATAAAATATAACCTGTAGACACACCAGCCAAGACAGCCCTTCACAAAGAAGGGACCTTCGTTCTTTAAAGGAAGGGCCCATGGGAACCTAGAACACCCAAGAAGGATGTTTGGAGGAAAATAATGAAAAGGGAATTTTTAGGGGTGAAAAGGACAGATTCAGGAAACTTGAAATGAAGAGGACCATGGAGGAAGCACAGTGCTGCAGAGCAGCAAAAGGTATATTTCCATAGAATAGGAAAGCTGGAAAGCTGCATCAGGCACATTTCCATATAATGAGGAAGCTGGAAACAGTGGATCTATATTCACAAAATAAAGGGAAGGAAGCCCTTTATCCAGAAGAAGAAAAAAGCCCAAAGGGAATAGGAAAACAATAAGGAGAGGAAAAACCTCACACATCCCATGTGAGGTTCCACCTTTGAGCACAGGCGTTACTATAGTAACTAGTCTACAGGAATATTGACCGATCAAAGTGGGTACCAAGGCACAAGGATCTGTACCTTTGTAAGCCACAGGGAAAAGGAATTCAGTGGGACTCTTCCCCCTCCCCACGTGGGAGTCTGAAGTTGTTCTTCAGTAAATTTCCACCTTTGCTATATCACCTTTTCTCTGTGGATTCATTCTTCAACTCCAGCGGACAAAGAATCCGGGACATCCTGCCGAGGGGAACGCTGTGTATTCCAGTCCAAAAATTCTGCTTCAATAACATGACTTGAATTAAATTACTAAATATTAAATTATTATTTAATGTCATCATATGAAACCTGCATATTGGATGGGTTTGCCTCCCGTCCTGAGTGTCATCTGATCAATCTCCTCTCAATCACGTATTCACTCACTCAGTGACCCTCAGAGTGCCTTCTGTAGCCGACCCTGGAAGGCCGTAACCAAAGCCACATAACGGTCTCTAGTCCCAAGACATTAGTGTCTATTTGGAGCCACAGACACGGGGAAAACAAGTGAAACACGGTGCTAGAGGAATGGCAAAGTATTTGTAACTTTCTAATTCCAAAGGGGGCATCCAGCCCTGTGGAGAGGCGTAGCCCAAAGAATCTGGGGAGCCTCTAAGCACCAGCTCTCTACAATTTGTGCTTCTGGCTCAGCAGTTCTCAGCTTCCCGCATAACCTCACATGCCAATGTTGTACAGGACTGAATGTCTTCTCCAAATTAGCAAGCATATTTACCAAAGAATCAAAATTCTACTAGTTATCGCAAACGTTGTGACTTTTCTAACTGCCTTGCCTAGAAACACAGTATTCTTAATATTCTCACAGTTCTTAGCAAGGTATGAAAACACTGTTTAAAACTGTGGTTTGCATACCATTTCATGTAGATTCTCTGCTCAAAGGCTAAAATCTCAGTGCTTGTGCTTCAGTGGCTCTATACATAAAATTTCAACTTGACCTCTTTAACATAAGGCACTTTAGTTTATCATTGAATTCTAGCTACACTTGGGATAATGACATTTTAATGATACGGTGATGAAGTATCACTTAGTTGCATAATTCTATCCATATGACAATGACTGGGGCAGGGTTTGGCACATGGTTTAAAAGGAATCATGGGACAGTGTGGGCTTAATAAAGGAATTTTCTCTCTCTCCCCCTTTTGGCTCAGCATGAGCCTGGGAAGATGCAAGCCTACCTTTTGCTGTTAGCAGCCATCTAGCCACCAAATACAGCCCGACTTCAGAAATAACTTGAAGAAGAGAGCTGAATTATAAGTCAGTTTGAGCACCTGTATCAACCCATACCTGAAGCCATTCTTCACGTGGCCTTGCAGGTAAGTGAGCCTAAAATTATTATTATGTTTGTTTGTTTGTTTGTTTAAGTCCATAAGTTCAGTCAGATGTGACTTGTAAACCAAAGAGACCAAATTGATTCATTCTCACAAAAAGAACCAGGTAGGAAGGAAGCTGCACACCGGATAATTAGAAGCCACTCTGTATTTATTTGGTATTCAATCACTTTCCTTCCCAGAGAGAAAACGTACAGTCTAAGATATCCACTTTAATAACCCCGTAGCTTCTGGCTTTATCTCCTAAATGTCTACGCCCATTCATCAAGGTCGATACGTCAAACATAGTGCTTAAACGTTTTCTCTGAGATCATCAAGGCTGTGTCCCAGGATATCTGGCCCAACCAAAACTCAGGAGAAAACAGAGAAGTCTTTGGGTGGTGGAAAGAGGCAGACAACTTGGGTAGGATTCCTGAGAAAAAAGTACAGAGTCAACCAAGCCACTGGTTAGTATTTCCCTGGCTGTGGACCATGATCCTGTCAACATCTCCCAACATTCCAGATGGGAAATTCATCGTCTTGCCTATAAGGACACTTTATGACAGGGCTGTGCGCGAAGCATCTTGGCCTTTGTTAACTACCAGAGCCATCCGGATACCTCCATTTCCAGTAAAATGAAGATCTAGTGAGGTGTGGCCAACCTCTCCCCAGTGGCATATGGGAGAAACACCCAGACATGGGTGATGAGGAAAAAATGGTTGTCACATCATCGTCATCTGCTTAGTCAGGCCTACATTGTTTTTCAAATCAAAGCAGCTTGTGATCCCCCGACTGTGGAGATGGGAAGAGACTTTTGTTGGATTATCCCCTCAAACCCCAGCCAAATCAAGTCACCGGACATAAGGCAAAGGGACGTCAACAGAGCTTTCCAGTTTGGCCCACTGTGAGCCTGTGGAGTCGCAAGAAATCCAGTTCTGGGCAGGAGCCAGCTTGCCTGGAGGGGGCATCCTTACCAGTGTGTGTTTATTGTTGTTGTTGTGGCTTCCCCCCCACCCATCCCTTTCCAAAGGCACAATGGAGTGATTGTGTTCCCTACCGTGGACTTCCCTTCTGAGAAACAAACAAGCAGAAGTTTCCCTAATCTGACGCACATTCGACCGTGGAAGGAGGCAGCCAGCGGGTCCCAGGGCAGGGAGAGTGGGAAAGGAAGCCGGGCGTCAGGCACACACGGAGGCCGGGGCTGAGCTGGAGAGTGCGCTGGCCTCTGAGGACGGGAAAGCGAAAGGAAGGCCGGGCGTCCGTGGTTTGTGGCTCTTCCGCAGACGTCGGTCCATGGGTGCGAGGTTCCCAAGTCCCTTTAGTTTTTCTGGAGGTAGGTCTGACAGGCCTTCGCCAAGTCTTTCAAGAAGTTAGGGACTCCGTTCTGCAAAGCAAAGGAGACTGTCAGGTCTAGGTTCTCACAGCAATCACTCTGGATTCCGTGGCACGTGGCTCAGGTAGACAAAGGCGACTGGGGGAAGAATGAAAGACAACAGGGCCTGGACCGGATTTCAAGTTGCCACAGACAATGGCCAAAGGTGAGACTAGACCCCAGAGGCCACTGGTGCGAGCCACTGCCTTATACTTTGACTTTTGCTAATGAAAAGCTAAGACATTTCTGAGACACTGATTCTTGAAAAGAAAAATAAAACACAGGAGAAGGGAGGGGGCTGGAATGTTCAGCTCCTCTGAAGAAGCGAAAGGCCCACCCCTTTTGCAGAATTAGAGACTGGTGAGGATTTGGGGGCGTGAGGCTGGGTATACTACTGTTTAGTGAGTGTTGACCATTGTGCAAGACTTTCCACAAACCTTGTCTTATTTACTCCCACTGGACAAAGTAGGTAATATCCAGGCCCTTTTAAAAAGGGAAAAACTCCATGGTATCCATCAATTACACAGAGCAAGGCCTGGATTCAAATTCACCTGGGTTCCACCCAAAGCCTCTGAGCTTGGTCACGCTCCCAGGGGGGCGTTGAGCCCTCCAGCAGTGAGTAGGAATTGTACACAGCGGGCTGACTGGTCCCGGGGAAGCCAGGCGCCTAGGCAGTCTCCAGTGATCGGGGCGACCACTGTGGTTCCCTCTCCTTACAGAGCAACAGAGCAAAACCACAGGAACAAAACCGGAGGCTGGCCCCAGGCGTGGAGACGTCAGGCTGTCTCCCCAGCCAGGCCAGCTCCTCCGTAAGCAGACACAGGGTCCAAAGGCACCATTGTCTGCATGGGGAGCAGGCTATTGTCCTGAGGTTCCAGAGAGTGATCCTGGCGGGATCTCGGGGCCCCAGAGGGAGGGGCTGGCATTCCAGCTAAGGAGTCTTTGTCTTTTGCCCCAGCTCCATCCTGCGTGTTGGCAACCCCAGTCCTAACCGTGGTCACTCAACCACGCTGCTTCATAAAAGAGCCTCATTAGGCCTGAGACAGTGTGTCTCTTCGGCCTGACAGCCCCACGGGCTGAGTCAACATTTGTCAAACACACTTCCCGCCTCCACCCCCTGGGAGCTCACCTTGGCGGCCCAGTTAATGAGCCAGGACGGAATCTGGCCACCTGGGTTATCGAAGTAATACATGAAAACTAGAGGGGGAGAGAAAGCACGAGTCAGCAGGAGAAAACAGGTTAGAGAGGCACAGTCACAAACCCTGCAAACCTCCCTGCTTGATTCAGACCCAGAAGGAGTGGCGGGGAGGGCGGGGGGAGAGGGGACACCAGAGGAAGGCGTGTAACACATAACTCCGGTGGATTCTTTCCTCAGCCTTGTCTTCCAGGGCATTTATATGTAAATATTTTTGAAAACATAGTCTAGGTACATTTTGCTACTATTTATTAAGTACCTGGCAAGGGCCAGACACTTGGATAGAGTCTCATTATTTCTCCATTCACTAACTTAACAACCATAAGGAGTCGGTGGAATTAAGCCCCAGTGTGGACAGGGTAAAATGGAGACGAAGAAGTGTGGGTTGACTTGTCAAGGGGACAGATCTAACAGGCATGGATTTTGCCTCTAGTTCAAGGCCTTCTCACCCAGTAGGGCAGGTGGCCATGTGCCCCACGCTCTGCCCCAGCTCTTCTCCTGGTTTGAACTCGAGGTAGGCAGGCCCTGAGACACTGCGTTTTTGCTGAGAAGAAGCTATGTCCCCTGAAACATTCCTATGGGCTCTTTGCCCCACCCACAGGACCCACCTGGAGTCAATTCTGAGCCACGGGGGACTCTGATGTTCTATTTCGTCTGGACAACAGTCAGTAAAGATTGGATTGGGTCGGATATAAACATCCACTTTGCACTCTAACCAAGTTTTGGGGATGAACTGAATCTCTCCCCATCTTTGTCTTGAACCCCTGCCCATTCTCTGACCGCAGGGAACGAGGATCATGCATTTACACGCCTCACGATCGCATGGGCGACCCTGGCCGGTGCGCCGACATGCACCCAGGCTTTACCTTTGCTCCCCTTCTTGCCATCGCTCTCAATTGCCAGGCTCTGCTTGTACCCCTTCACCCGGATCACGCCCGACCTCTCAGCAAACTGTGGCACGGAGGTGCTCTGGGCCAGGACCACGTAGATCTTCCGTCCTTCCACGTCCAGCTCTTGCCGCTGCCGGATGTAGACATACTGCAGTGCCAGTCAAGGTGTGACATCACACCAGCATCTCAGATGGGCAGAAGGAAGGCACCCCAAGCCAGAAGCCAAAGGAGGGGGTTCTGTTCCTCCCATGGTCTCCCCGGAATGTTACTTCACCCAGCTGCCCCACTTTCCTTACCTGCACTGCAATATGTGCATCATGTGAGAGCGTGCATTACCCTCCTGTGAACCATTCCTTGCTGCTTTTAATTGTGCAGGGAAACCACTCCTTTCTCTAAGAAGGCACTGGGAAATAGCAGAGGATGGACTGCTTGTGTAATCCTGGCTTATTTACTCAACTTTTCTGGGACACAGTTTCTCTATGTGGGAAAAGGGAGAACCATCGCCAAGCAGGCAGGGTTGGTGGGGCATTATAGGAAGACTGGAGCAGAGCAAGCACTCTGCAAAATTCCAAGTCATTCTGTTTTGTCCCAACTTCCCCCAAAGCTCTAAGTACTGACCTCTGTGCCCAGAGGACAGTCAAACAATGTACTTACAACTGGTGATCGTAGGAAGGCACTGAATTCCTGAATATTTAACTCTGAGTTAGCACTGGTTCACCCAGAATGACAGTTATTTCATCACAATAAACCCAGAACAGCCACTATGCCGATAGCACTCTTCTAGGGAAGATCATTAAATCCTAAGAAATGAGAAGTCACTACTTATTAAGCCTTACCATGTGCTTTTCCTACAGCATCTATTTTGATCCTGACAAATCACTGTGGGTTCAGTACAAGTACCCCGGTCTAACAGATGACATTACACCAGAGAGTAAAGGAGCATGCCTAAGGTCCCACCACCCATCTAAAGTAATGAAACCTGATTCAGAACCCAGATCTGGCTTCAAAACCTACTTAGACTTTCATAGATGGACGGGCTCAGCTCTTTGCCTGTATACTTTCAAATAACAAAATTTATTTAACAAAATTTATTTAACACTAGAAGAAATTAAATGCCTAAGACAATTTAAAAAATCACTCTAAGTATAACACAGTTGCACTTATGTAATAGCAAAAGCCACAGCCCCATGCACCTCATAGTCTCAAAAGCATCCACAGTTGTCCCACTCATCACTCAGGATGGTCTACTGACCTCCGTCTCTAAGTCATGGGGAGTAAAGTTCTCAAATGTTTTAGGGAAGAAATGATGTTGCTTTGGCTCCGGATCTCCTCTCTCCCACTACACAGCAAACATTGCCCCACTTTCTCCCACAACTTCCTCAGCTCATGTGATAGAGGTCACCTGACACTCCATTGAGGAAAAATTAACTGGATACACATATGGATTAAAATTTGACGGTTGGGAGGTCCAGCATGCCACAGAGCCTGTGACTGGAGAACAACTAGTTCACTGAGGCCCAGGCACCCAAAAGGCCTTTTCCAAGGTCACACAAGGTCACACAGCAAACCAGAGGATGGCTGCATACACAACCGGGGCGCTTTCTCTCCAAAATGAATGTTCTTTACAACTGCACTATTCTCTGTTTTCAAAATTTTAACAACCTTTATGAGAGAGACATATATGCATATAGAAAGACTAAAAACAACAACAACAACAACTCATGGGGTCGTGTGGCACAGGAAAGCCAATGAAATAAAAGTTTAAGGAGTCCTGAGTATTCACCCCTACGAATACCTACCCATCAGTGTCCCTGTGAGGTCAGAGGGGCAGGACTATGGCCTGGTCGAGATCACCATCTCTGGAGACAGCTGGACCTGGTCCCAAATTTGTCTTTTCCACCCACCAGCTGTATGAACCTGAGTCAAGTTCTGAACTTCTCTTTGCCTCAGTTTCCCTCACTGTGAAATGGGGATGATGATGCCCGTTGACTCTTGTTGGCAAGATTAGAAAAAACCACATAAAATCTAAGGGGTTAAGTAACCCACACTTTGTTGAAATGCATGCCATGTGTAATGTAAGCTATCTAGCAGGATGTGGGAACTGTGGCAAAAAATAAACCCTTCTGGAGTTTAAATTCTAATTGGGGCCTAGGTAAACACAAAAACACACAGACAAAACACACAGAACACACCCACACACTCCCTCTCTTTTTAGGGAATAAATATTATTTAGGAACCAACCAACTTATAGAATGTTAGGGCTAGAAAAGATCCAGTGATCACATAATTCAGCGGTTTCTAAGAGTTATGTTTTAATAATCCACGAGCCCTGTTGCTCAAAGGATCTTATGTGGAAATTCAGTGTGTGAAGTGCTCAGCTGCTGTGATGAAAGAGAAAGCTTGCCTATCAGTCATCCTACCCCCACACTGCTCACCCAGCAAATTTCCATCCCATCCTCTCAGGCAAGTCCTAAGTGAGCTGCTTAGAACCTCCGAGTGGCAGCTCACACACCCCACCTTCCATTCAACTGCATCATAAGATGCATAAGAAAATTGAGGGGGAGAAGCATACACACAGTGTCCAGAGCCAAGAGTGATGGAGGGACCACTGTGGGGTCCATAAAACATGAGGAGGTATGAGGAGAGCTGGAAGTGTGGGGGCTCTAGTCTCCTTTCTGCACGAACCACCTATACGGATGCCTCTGTCATTTTACCTCTCTAGATTGGGGAGTGTGTTAAGCTTGATTAAAAGGTCTTCCCAAGTCCCCAATTCGGTGGCCCAACAACTTCAAGCCCTAGAAAACACCTCAGGAAAGTAGAGGCTGCCCTCCAGTGACCACAGTTACAGGCGCTCCACGTGGTCAGGCCCAGAAATCCCAGTCTGCGGTCTCCAAAAGCTGCTCAAGGTGTAGTAACAGCTTTAGCAGATGCTTCTGCAAGGATCAGAGATACTTGTTGGACATACCACCCGTGGGCAATGTCCCCGGTGCCCAGCAACCCTTAGAAAGCCAAGAAACGGTGCCCCCTGGGAAAGGATACATCCCTGTTGGACATGGGGAAAGGGTACTTCACTTCCCAGTAGACCACGGTCTCACCGTTGCATTCTTTTTCAGAGAGTTCTAAGGAGAACAAAAGAAGTTAATGCATCTGGAAGCCTCTTTGGTTTCAATTAATTAACATGTAGCCTACATAGGATGACCTTGTAGAACACGATAAACCATTAATGCATACAACACAGAATTCTAAAAGAGTCAGGCCCGTTCATTACCACTGAAAGCTGGTTGCCTAAGGGCACGGTCCAGCAGATATAAAAGCAGAGTCAACAGCAAAAAACCCAACAACAAAACTTGTCTATCTCAGAGCAAAAACAAGTTTCTCAGCTAGGAAGCAAGGAATCACTCCCTATCCAGCAGGCAAGAATAAACCCTCAGGTTTCAAGATCAGGGTAACCACCAGATGGCACTAGAGTACCAACAATTTTGCTTTTAAGACCTTTTTTCCCTCTAGATCAGTGGTTCTCAACCTTCCCTTGCATACATTTCCTCATGTGGTGGTAACCCCCAACCATGAAATTTTACTACTGTTATGCATCGTGATGTAAATATCTGCATTTTCCGATGGTCTTAGGTGACCCCTGTGAAAGGGTCATTTGACCCCCAAAGGGGTCGTGACCCACAGGTTGAGAACCGCTGCTCTAGATTTTAAGATCTGACCACAGGCTCAGGACTGAGTTGCTTAGTCTTGCACGTTTAGCTGGGAAATAAAGGTTCTGGAGAAGGCAGTTCTTGGACAAAGAGAAAGTGGCATAACTGGCCAAGTGTCTTGCTTCTCCCATGTTTCTGTGCACTATGCCACAGCGGCAGTGACCAAATTTTCTGACTATCCCATCGTGCTATGGTGTGCAAACAGCGGTCCCTCTTGGAGGGAGGTAGCAAAGGAATTCGATGATATGTATTCCCTCTCACCTCAGCTATACTGCAAACATCTCCCACACATTTAGAGAGGAAGCCAAGCCAAGGGTGCCTTGAGAAGCAGACGAGGGAAAAACATATTATTTAACTCCGTTTTTGAAAGAAAACCTAATAAAGCACTTGCCCAGCCACTGGTGCCACAGGGGTTGAAGACGGCCCTTGAAAGGAAGGGAAGAGGTGGACACCTGTTGCTTTCCCATACTCGGAGTTGCCTCCCCGTTTGTGGACTAGCATCTCCATGCTCCTCCAGGGCGTCACCTCCCCCTCCTTCCCGACTATGTGGTTTAAGCAGAACTGGCTCAGCATTAATCCCAGGGGGCGGGAAAGTGGCAAGACACGGCCACGGGGTTAGTTCAGGGAGGTGCCTCTGGCCAGGTTCTGAGCTGGCCCCTGGAGCAGGTTTAAACTGAAAGGTGGCTTCAAAAAGGCTCTCAGGGAGCTCACAGAATATCCAGGAGACCAGAGTCAGGTTTAGACCTCAGGATGGACCAGATACCACGGCGTGAGAACCAAATGTCAGAAGCTCTGCAACTGTCTGCCCCAAAGTCAGGATGCCTTTGCTGGGACCATGGAAAATGGATTCTGCATGCTGCCTGCTTCCTCATGTCTCTCTCTCTCAAACTGACGGCACATGTGCACCTTATGGGCCACTTCAGTCACATGACTGGAATGGCTGCTAGGGAGACTGGGACAGGAAAAACAGTTTGTCCCGTGGATGGGTGAGCATCACAATTCCCCCCAGATATGAAGCGAATCTGAAGACAGTAAGTGACCCTAAACCATGAGAAAGGACCACAGGAAATAAGCATGTGGTCCATGCTGAGCCGATGAGAGCGAAACCTGGGCTCTGGCTGCCAGCAGCAGGAAGTGGGATTCTCGTTCCTATTCCTCTGGGGTTAATCATATGGTTACTTATGAGCCTGGATCTTCTGGTGGCATCTTTGCATGACATAAGAGTCTGCCTGAGGATTTGGGCAGAAAAATGGAGTCAAAAGATGGAGAAGTGATTCAAGTATTGGATGCCACTCTCCTGGAAGCCAGGCACCCGTGGAGTTTTCAATGCCATGAACCAGTAAACTTTTTCCTTTTCTTACACAGGCATTCGTTAGCATTTTTGTTACTTGCAACCAGGACACCTGACTACGAGGGTCTTTCAGAGTCGGTGTAGCCCTTGGCAATTCTAGTTCTATGCCACTATGACCAAGATGACAGAGCTCTCTCCCAGCTCTACGGCAGGGGCATCCCCTGTTTAATGCCTTTCATAACTCCATCACCCATAGGGCACAATCTAAGGACTGCTGACTAGCAGCCAGCGTGGGCCTTGGGGATCTGAACCCTCTTCCCACCCTTACTCCAGATTCTGCTGCCCAATTGCTCACAATTTGTACATATCATGCTGTTTCACGCCTTCCTGATGACTCCTGCTGTTCTCTGGGCCTGGAATGCCCTGGCACCACTCATCCCCTTACCCTAACTTCCTCACATATAGTATTCTTGTGTTCAACTTCCAAAGCCAAGCTCAGACATCACCTCCTCCAAGAAGCCTCCCATGATACGTAGGTATACAGATGACAACCAACTTACAGAGAGAACAGAGTGGCCCTCTAAGCAAACTGAAGAGTGGATCAGAAAGTATGTAAAGAGTAAGTCCTAGGAATAGCAAAAGCACATTTCAGCCCAGCACTTAAGACGTTTATGCCAAACTTTAAAATGAAACATAACAAAGTAGAAATTAACCCTGTTGCTTTCCGCTTGGCAGAATAAATAAGTTGACTTTTAAAAAAAAAACAACAACTAGGTATTACTCACCTTTAACATATTGGTCCCACTGTTTTCTGTAGTCTAAGTCCATATAGACATCCGCGAGCAGAGCCGGCGGGCAATCCTCCAGAACACCGAAGACTTTATACTCATACAGCCCCGTCTGCTGTAGAAACAGAACAGGCAGAAACAACCTATTGGTTCCCAAATGGCGAGACAGCTGGATTGCACAGCATATGAACAACAGCTGAGGCTGGGGTTCATGCCACCCCATTTATCGAGCCCCTTCCTGTCGTGTTGGTGACATGATGATGAAGAAGCAGATGAGGCCCCTGCTCCCCTGGGTCTTCAATTCAGCAGTAGCATTGGTGGTTGTGGTAGCTACAAACAGTACGCAGCTAATGTAAACAGGCGCCAAGAAGGGGCAGGTGACAAATGAAGCTGGATGCGGAGAAGAGAGGTCCTAAATAATTAGGTGGTCAGGGAAGGCCTCTGTGAGGGATGACCTTTATCAGAACCTCTTGTCCAAAATATCAGAAGGAGCCATGCGTGGGAGGATGAGGAAAGACCATTCCTAGTAGGGGAAGGCCCTCAGGTTGACAGATTGAAATGCTCAGAGAACAACAAGTCCAGGGCTCTGGAGAATGTGGTGCCCAGGGAGTGGTAGGAGTCGAGGCCACAGAGGTGGTGGGACTGGGCCCCAAATGGATTTGTAAACCAGTGTAAGAGTTAACTGTTTTGTTCTAACTGGTATAAAAAACCAAGGCATGATGGTAAACAGGGTATGGCTTTAGAAGGATGACTCACTGCTTGGTAGAAAAGAGATCCTAAGACAGTAAGGAAGTGGTTTAGAAGACAGTGCCATGGTCCAGATAAGAGAAGATAGTGATCTGAATGGGGTGGTAACAACAGTAATGGGGAGAAGTCAGTGACTTAGGGATCTATTTTAGAAGCCATATCAACAATTGCAGTGGGGACAGACGGGCTAAGGGAAGGGGAAAGCAAAGAACCTTTGCTTGAACAACCAGGCAAATGGGGAGCTCCTTTTTGTAAGGAAAAACAAAGAAAAAAAACTTAGAAAAGAGGTCATTTGTGGGCTGTGGGGTAATCAAGGGTTGCACCTTGAGTTTGAGATGCTTATTAAACATCCAAGGAGGGGGTGTCGTATAGGCAGCTAGCATTCAGGGGACAGGTTACTATTTTAGATTCCATGGGGCCTAATGAACCCAACACATAGTTTATCAATTCTAAGACAGAATTTGTCAACACTGCTTCTTTTTTATATAAAGGACTTGTGCATAAAGGGAAAGAAACATCAGTTGCAGGTCATATTTGTCCCTTTTATTCAGGAAAAAAAAGTTTCTAGATTCCAAAGTCCAAGAGCCCTTGTCTGCGAGGGTACTGGGCTGGAGTTGGCCACTACACATTTTCACTCTCCGTACAGAGGCTACTTGAAGTTCTTAACCATCACCTTGCCTAAAGGCTCTAATTTGAAGATTAAACCAGTGGCCCTTAGATGTCAATGCAAAGGCAAACAAACAGAAAGCAAGCCTTGAGAGCCACTCAACTTCCATGTGCTAACATAATGTCATTGGGTAATTATGCCTAAATGAAGCCATTCTCCTCAACGCCATGCCGGAAACTCGTGTGAAGTCGAGGGGGTAAGCATGGTGAATCTTTCCAGACATCAGGAGGCTTGTTCAAGGGTCTCCTAGCTCAGGTGGCATAATCCAGGGGTGAATAACCCAGTTTAGGAATCACCGGCATATATGAAAGTACATGGCAAGAAATAGAAGGCCGTCAAAACCGGTTTGGCTCCGTGGATAGAGCATCGGCCTGCAGACTGAAAGGTCCCAGGTTCGATTCCGGTCAAGGGCATGTATCTTGGTTGGGGACGCATCCCCAGTAGGGGGCGTGCAGGAGGTGGCTGATAGATGTCTCTCTCTCATCAATGTTTCTAACTATCTCTCTCCTTTCCTCTCTGTAAAAAAATCAATAAAATATAATTAAAAAAAAAAAAGAAATAGGCCAAATGGCAGCGAAATTCAGAAGGATTTTCCAGCTCCAGAAGTATGTGGCTTTATACCAAGAGTTTCCTGTCCTCAAGTGACAAACTAACAGGCCTGAATTGGCTACGTGCTGTTCCATGGATGCCCCCGTGGAAGGACAGACCTCGGGAGAAACCTCTCCTTCCTGCTCCCGCCCCTCACACTCACATATGGAAAGGTAGTGAGGGTTTACCCATAGCACGCACTTAGACCCACATATGTTTTCATCACTGTCGGAAGGAAGACAATTAGCTCCTTGTTCGGGAATATTGGGGGCCCCATTTTCTCCACAGGCTGAGCAAAAGGGACAATTATGTCTTGAGATCATTATCTCCCCAACCTGACATGAGTTAGCTTTGGCTATCTGGATAAATTAAGACAAACTGTTTCCTTAAACTGGCTCCTGGCCCCTCCTGAGGGGCACCACAGCCTTAGTGACCTCCGTCCTATACAGAAAAGAAAACAGAAGCCCTCCAGGAAGAGGAGAATAGAAAGATGTGATTGACGTGAACACCGAAGAATGAGCTATTGTGACGGCTTCCTTTAAACACTCCCTGCGAGGCAGCACTGAGAAAGGCCAGACCTCACAGGAACAAGATACTTGGTAACACCTTTCCTAGTCTAGCAATAGAAAGTTCTTTTCGAGGGCTGGGTGGCCCCACCCAGTGTCCTGAGTCAAAACACTTTTTTCACCCATTATTTCTTAAAAAAAAAAAAAAAAAAAAAGGATCTCAGCACATATACTCACGTTTTTATTTTGTCTTTTTAAAAATACGGTGAACCGAAACAAGTTTGGCTCGGTGGATATAGAGCATCGGCCTGTGGACTGAAAGGTCCTGGGTTGGATTCCGGTCAAGGGCATGTATCCTGGTTATGGGCACATCCCCAGTGGG
This sequence comes from Lasiurus borealis, assembly GCA_004026805.1. Taxonomy (NCBI): domain Eukaryota; kingdom Metazoa; phylum Chordata; class Mammalia; order Chiroptera; family Vespertilionidae; genus Lasiurus; species Lasiurus borealis. Next base: position 4,146 of record PVJN01041661.1, on the reverse strand, counting down.
GAGTGTGTAGGAGGAGGCTGATCGATGTTTCTAGCTCTCTATCCCTCTCCCTTCCTCTCTGTAAAAAAATCAATTAAAAAAAAAATATATATATATATAAAATATAAAATACAGTGAGCCCTAGCAGGCTTGGCTCAGTGAATAGAGCCTCAGCCCAGTCAAGGGCACATGCCTGGGTTGCAGTCTCAATCCCCAGTAGGGGACGTGATGGAGGTAGCCTGATCAATAATTCTCTTATCATTGACGTTTCAAAATCTCTCTCCCTTTCCTTTCTTCTTGGAAATCAATAAAAATACATTTTTTAAAAATATAGTGAATTTTTTAGCATTGTAGAAATAATTCATAGTCATTATTGGAAATGCCAAAAAAAAAAGAATGAATAAAAATGGCATGTGACCCCCCATAATCCGTAAATACCTATTAGTAATATGGGATATATTTCTTTTAAGTAAATAAATACTTCTTTATGTTACAAAAATGGTAATAATGGTATAAACAGCTTGTGTTCTTTTTTTTAACACTATTATATTGAAGCTATGGAGAGATCACACCTAACATAGTTATTCTTTTATGTTATTTCTGTTTCCAAATATTTTTACAAATATAAATACTGCTGGAATAACCTATTATTTCATACAGACCAAACTGGTCCATAATTCTAACTTTTTCATTAGGAAAGCTTCCTTAGAGATAAATTATATTAACATTTTAAGGTTCTTTATATTTTATATAAATGTTTAAGAAAAGTTATACCAATTTATATTCTCCCCAGTAGCAAAGGATCACCTCACCAGGATCGGGTACCACTGTTTGTACAATTTGACAGATAAAGTACAAATCTTAGCATAATTTGGGCTAAGTTTTACTCTTGATTGAGCTCCTTAAAAGTAGAGATATAAACTCTCAATAACATTTGTTGCAAGTTATGTTTCTAAGCTTCCTAACATTTCAATAAATTAATACAATTGAGTTTACTCAAAAGGTTTTAAACCACAATGAAGCATGGCTCCATTTTTTCCAATCACACTGGAAAACAACACACTATCTACTTGTCTAATGTTCCATTTATAGAACATTTAACTTCCTACACTTCACATAGTAAAAGAATTATTCAGTGATAGAGCCCGGTCAATATTTAGTGTGCGATACAGTTACCAAAAGAAGACACCCTCTTTTTTCTTGCTAAAGGAACACAGTCAACAGTATTGTAATACTGATGTCTGATGGCAGATGGATATGAGCCTTCTCAAGGAGATCACTTTGTAAGTCATATAAATGTCTAATCACCATGCTGTACACCTGCAACTAATACAATATTGCATGCCATTACGTTACGAAAAAAAGAACCCCCATCTTGGCCAGTGTGGCACAATTGTTCAATTTCCTGTCAAGGGCACCTACACTGAAGGTTTGCAGGTTTGATTCCCAGCCCCAGTCAGGGCATGTGCGAGAGACAACCATTCGATGTGTCTCTCACATCAATGATGTTCCTCTCTCTCTCTCCTTCCCTTCCACTCTCTCTAAAACATATTATTTAAAGAGTGAGGAGTAGACTGATAGAATAGTGCTGATAAGATATGAACTTTTACAGGGAAATATGATTATGTGTAATTTCATTACAACAGTACAAAAGTATATGAGTATTGCTAAAATGTGTGGCCAAGGAAGAGACGTGAGAGATAATGGACCCCATCAATGAACATTAAATAGAAGTATATTGGAGTTTACATAGAGATATCTACAACTCCACACCCTCCTTTACAGAAAGTGCTGCCTCCTTCTACTGAGTAACTCAGAAATTATAATCTTGCTGGGACCCATCCCGTCCTTAGCCTTGAGAAGAAATCAAGCTCGGGCTGGCTTTTTGGCTTGGAAAGTGCTTCCTGTGGTGACCTGTCACAGCACTGCAGCGGCTATGCACTTCAGATTTGAAGTTTTTCCATCACTTGGACCTGCTGCCCGTTATTTCAATAATGCTAGCGATTGTTTCTTGCAGCATGGTGCTGTTTCCGACTTACATTCATTATCTCATGTGCTCTCTAACACAGCCCTGATTGCCATATACACTGAGTGGCCAGATTATTATGATCTTTGAACACATAATAATCTATCCACTCAGTATATAGCCTATATAATAAAAGGCTAATATGAAAATTGTCCCCTCAACCGGGAGTTCGACCAGCAGGCAGGCCAGCCAACTGCCCATGTCCCCTCCCCCTGGCCAAGTTGACCAGACCCACCATGCACGAATTCATGCACCAGGCCTCCTCTAATGTGTGTGTGTGTGTGTGTGTGTGTGGAGAGAGAGAGAGAGAGAGAGAGAGAGAGAGAGAGAGAGAGAGAGAGACCAGATTATTATGCATTCAGAAATCATAATAATCTGGCCACTCAGTGTAGATAGATAGAAACATTGGTGTTGCCTCCATCTTTATACAAAGAACTGAAGGGAGGCTAAATCATGTGCCTGAGTCCTACAGCTAGGACTTGGGACAGAAAGAGGGTGACACCGGCCCCTCCTACTGCCCACAATGTCTCCTTCTTTAGCTCTACTCTGTGCAGACCACTGTTGCAGACCACATGCTAATGCTTAAGGTAAACAAGACCCATCACACAGCATATTACAGCCAGCAGGGCCTTAGACCCTTTATGTAAAAGATGTCAGTGACTTGCCAAGCGTCAGTCAACAACACTGTTGGCGGCAAAGCCTGGATGGGAACCTGTTCCTTCTGGACCCCAAGCCAGTGCTTCTGCCGCAGACCACCCAGGATGGACCTCCCACGGAGATGCTCCCCTGAGTCCCTAAGCCCAGTGTTTGTCCAATGGGCCTCCAACTACCCCAAGAGGTACTTCTTAGATGCTGCTTCTGGGGGGTTCAGATAAGGACCAGGGAAAGCTGGGAATGGAGAAAGGCTAATATTACCACTTTCAACAGAGCAGCGCTGTACTGTCTTTCTTTATGTTATTCCAAAGAGTCAGGAAAATACAGAAAATTGTAGCCAGAAACTACAGCCTGTACTTACGACAGGGCCTCGAAGGTACAGCAGGCATAGCGGCTAAGCTCTCCCATGGACTGGCCTTGCTCTTCTCAGCAGCCCAGTGGGTCTAAGGAGAGCTAGACATGACTACCTAAGGACATGACTATGATGATTAAATTAGATGATCTGCCTAAAGTTCATCACATAAAAAGTACTTAGTATTCGATATCACTTTCATTAACAAGGTCAGTATGATACTGTCTTTCGAGACAGAAGAACTCAGGATTCAGAACGGCAACATAATGCATGTTTTTAGGAAAACGAACATATACAGAGTACCTACTCCAAGACGGCACTGTGTTTAATGATTAATAGCCACAATAATCCCTCAAAGTCAGCATGTTATTATCTCCACCTTATAAATTAAGACCTGGCAGGGGGTGGGGGGAGTGGGGTTCAGCTACTTACTACTAAAATCGCTGATTTTTGAGATGCCCTGGTATTCTGGCTAACTGGTCACCATGTCAAACTGCTACATTTCTTTCTTTCTTTTCTTAAAATATATTCTTTTTTATTTCAGAGAGGAAGGGAAGGGAGGAGGAGAGAGAGAAATATTATTGATGAGAGAGAATCATTAATCAGCTGCCTCCTGCATGTGCCCAGACTGGGAATTGAATCATGACCTCCTGGTTCATAGGTCGACACAGCCACTGAGCCACACTGGCCCGGTAAGCTGCTACATTTCTTAGCAACGGTTATTCAAATGCCTGCAAGAAAACTGTTCAATTTCTTTTCACTCGCATTCACAGGGTTAACATATGTTGAGGAACAGAACTGCCAATAATGAATGGTACACGTGTTTATCCTAAGCATAATAAATTCTGTAAGAGCTAACATGTGTATACATGAGAAACATCAAAACGTCACAATGTTTGCATTTGACATTGCGGTTCCCGTGGAGAAGCAATCCCTGGTGAACCCCCAACCGCTCTATTCACCCCTCAACTGACCTCACTCGTTCTCTTCAATTTATGGTGTTTATCTGCATTTACATCACTAACTTCCAGACAGCCTTGATGAATCCCATTTCCCTAATCCTGTGAGCACACCCTGGACTGTGCACTGGATTTTTTTTTTTTTTTTTTTTTTTTTTTTTTTTTTTTTTTTTTTT